>ML106474.1:0-97043 GCA_003697995.1 Taxidea taxus jeffersonii
GCATGCACCCGGCCGGGCGGCGCAGCGCTGGGACGCGGGCCGGGCTGCGGGCGGGCACAGCCCGGGCCCAGGGCAAGGGCGCGGCGCCCTCGGACCCGCGGTGGCGGCGGCGGTGGCGGCGGCGGCGGCGGCGGCAGTGGCGGCGGTGGTTCAGGGGCGCGGGGCGGAGGCGGCGGGCGGCCGGGGCGCGCGCAGGGAGCTGCGCCGCATTTTGGAGAAGTATTTATAATGCAGCGGCGCCGGTGCAGTCGCGGCGCCCGGGGTCCCGCAGGGTCCTAGCGTCCACTGCATTGGTTGCCGAGGGTCACCATGTGATCTCGGGGGTGGGAGCAGACGCCGCCTCCGCGCCCGCCCGATGGCACACTTGGGCACTGCGCGGCGGCCGGGTGCGGGCGGCCGGCGGGAGGGCGCCTGGGCGGGGGTGGCACGGGCAGCCCAGGGCACGACGGAGCGGCCGAGCCCCGAGAGGTGGCCGGGGACGAGCGCGAGAGCAACCGGGGTCCCCGGCCCGGAGGGGGTGCTCCTTGGGGGCTCCCGGCAGGGCGCCTCCCGCCCAGCCCTTGCACCTCCGCGCCTCCACCCCTCAGCGCGGGCCTGGGAGCACCGGGTCCTGGGGCCAGGCCGCTGCAGCCCGCGGCGCCGCGTCCTCCTCCTCTCCCGCCGGCCTCCGGGCGCAGTCACAGAACCATCTCCAGCTCCAGCTCCCTCCCCTTTGTCTGAACGCAACGCCGGCCCCGGGCCCCGGGGAGGGGCGCCGCGGCTTCCCCGGCCTGACGCCCCTGGGAACCTGCGCCCGGGGCCACACGGGCTGGACGCGCGGGTACGCAGTCGCAGCGGGATATGATGCCTAATTCGCCCGCAGCCCCCCGCGTCCGGGCGCAGCACAGCAACCCTCCGCTCCGACACCGAATTCCGGCATCGGACACCGGCGGCGCTGGGCCGGTAGGACCCCTCCCGGCTCGCACCACCCCCTCCCCCGGCCGCCCTTCTCGGCCCGCGCATGCGCTCCACGATCTCGGTGCAGGTGCGGGGTGGGGGGGCGGGGGGATGCTCTTGCTGAGTCTTGCGGGTCCCCGCGAGCCCTACCTGCCTACCGACGCTGCGGGCCGTGGGCGGAGGGTGAGCGTGAGGGTGAGGGACAGATAATCCCAGATCCCTTCCCTAACACTTTATGAACCCAGCCCCCTGCAGCTATGCACCCCTTCCCTGAGTCTCCCCGCATCGCCCCGCATTCCCCGCGGTGACCTCGCAGGGCAGCCTGGAGCTGAGTTCACCACACCCGCTTGGCTGGTGTCGAGACCTAGGGGACCAGGCCTAAGGACCCTCAGCCTGCCTAGAGCCCAGCGAGGCAGCTACCATCACTTCGAGGCTAGGAAGAGGATGACCCCTCGCCAGCGTCACACCAAGGGACTCGGGTAGAGTAGGGAGGACGCCGGACCCAGGAGCTGAACTAGTCCACAGCCAGGATCGCCAGTGCAAGGACCATGGTGGGAGGGGGCCGCCAAATTGAGAAGTCACACCACGCTGTATTTCCCAGATGCCAGGATTTGTCTGGGGCCTGGCTGTCATCTTCCAGGAGAGGAAAGTGAAATCACGGAGAATCTCAGATCCATGCAGAAATCACTCCGTGTGCTGCCTGATCGCTGACCGGAGCCCAACCAGCCATGGCGGACTCGACTCCCGGGGTCCCGAGGTTGACCAGGTGGACAGCAGAAGTGTCCCAGCAAAGCCAACAGCAGGCAGGGGGTCCAGGCAGGAAAAACAAGTGATGGGGAGGGGTGGCTCCAGTGCCTGGAGGAGTCAGGGCTTCAGAGGAAGGGGAGATAGGGCTTTGGATGTGGGCCTTGAGCACCAGATCAGGGATTCCGGAAACACTGTGCTTTTCTGTTAGGGGTGCCAGAAGGAGGGACGAACACGTGGAGGATCTAGGAGCTCCTGGGCAGTGTCCTGATCCCTGACCTCTGATCCAGGCTTGGTGTGAAGAGGCTGCTCCCTGCAGAGTGGCCCTGCCCCTAGAGGGCCACAGCCTCTGCTGGAGACCACCTGACCCACCCCACCCCCAGATCCTGAGCTCGAGGCTATCCCCCCTTTGGCCCCCAACAGTTAAGCACACAGGTGGAGGGAAAGACCTGCATTTCCACTCAGCCTGACTTTGGTGGGTCCTCCATCTGCAGAGGTCCCTTCCTCCAGGTGGCCTGACCTCACCTTCAGCCCTAAGTCCTTGAACCCCCCCACCCCCCAAGATAGCTTGGCTAGCCTAGCACAGCAGCATCCTGGTCTAGAGGGCCCTAGAGAGTACCTGGAGGAAGTAGGGAGAAGTCAGCCGGACTCAGCTTGGAAGGGACAGAGCTGGACCCCAGGGACAGCCACCTGGAAGATGTTGGTGACCTCACAGCCCTGGCTTTAGAGCTCTGAGTGGAAGTGACCTTAAAGGGAAGGGAATTCTGCCCAGGCAGCAGGCTCCCAGACCAGCCACTGAGCCTGTTCCCTCCCTGGTGACATGAAAGCCTTGTCCCCTCCTCCCCCCCCATCGCACTCTCTGCCTGCATCAGGAACCCATTTCAGAGACAAGGAAACTGAGGCTGGGCCGGTCTGTTCTCTGGGTTCATTCTCACATGCATTCCTCTGGCTTCTGCTGTTCAGGGTCCCCTCCTCACCCACACCCTAGTCCCCCAGGCAACCCCGACCACCTGCAGTTCCACCCCACACCTCTGCAGTCTGGGCTGGGTACCAGGCTTGGAGCTAGGCCTGGGCCCATGGCAGTGGGGCAGGTGCACCAGACCAGACCCCTCCCAGACGCCAAAGGTCGAGTAGGTTGGGAGCCCTGGGCATCCCCTGCTCGGTGCTAGCGGTGGGCGCCAAACACAGGATGGCGCGTTAGTGGAAAAGCCCTCATTCCAGGTGAAGAAGGGACCCACGGGACATCCCAGGGCAGACCTATGGGATCTCTTCTGAGGACCCTGCGAGGGCCAGCCTGTCCCCTCTGGGGAAGAACTGGGGACTGAGACCCAAACTTCATCAGTGGTCTGAAGTACAGGGGGCCTGGGAAGCAACAGAGGTGGGTGGGAGCTCTGGAGGAAGACCAAGGGGTCTCCAGAGAAGTGAACCAAAACACCAGGGGGTGGGAAGAAAAAAGAAAAACAGACTAGATGGGAGGCCCAGGGTGCAACTGACAGCAGCTGCCCAAAGAGAAAAGAGAAGGGAACAACCATAATATAATAAAGATTATTGTTTTGGGCTAGTGGCCCGAGACTCCTGATTAAAGCCTGTCCACCTTCAGTCCTGAGAGCGTCCTGGGGGTGGGAGGGAAAGGCTCCTGACAGGCACCAGCCACCAGCAGCTGGTGGACCCAAACTGCTCAACCTTCTCTCCCAGAGCCCATGACCAAGCACTCATCCCTCCCTTCCACACAGGCTCGGTGAGTGCCCACCCTCTATCTGGGCCCTGAAAAGAACAAAGCTCTGTCCTCCTGAGACTTTCCAATTCTGCAGGGAAGGGGCCAGAAATAAATAAAGGAGATCAAAGCTCTAGTATCCCTTGGGGACAAATAAACAAACAAACAAAGCAAGGTAGGATAAGGAACTAAAGAGTGAGGTGGGTCATGGAGGAGGCCAAGTGCCTGTGCAAAGGCCTGGAGGTAGGAGAGGATATGCATTTAACATGCCAGCAAAAGATATTTTCAGACAGTCCATCTCAGAAAGTTTACATACCACTGGGCTTTCTAGAAAGATACTTGAAGACAAGCAACATGGAAAGAATGACAAGAGGTCTAGGAAGAAGTGACTCTAAGCCAGAAGAGTGAAAGGGGCAGTGGGAAATATGGAGTACCCAGCTGGCTTCGAGCAGCAGGGCCAGGGCCTGGCAGGAGGCATTGTGGTAACTTGAAGGTAAGGATGTGATAAAGGCAGACAATGTGGGAACATTAAGGCAAACATCCAGTCCAGAAAAAACTAAAGCTCTCCTGAAGATAATGCATTCCCAATTCACTGCTTAGCTCCCCTCCCACAGTTAACCCTGTTCTTAAGGTCAACAATGACCAGTGCTGCCAAACCTAGTGGTCCAGGCTTGGCCTTTCTTGACCTCAGCAGCATGTGGCACGATGACCCCTCCTTCCTAACCAAAGCCCTCACCTGTCTCAGCCCTCTTCATGCCTGGCAGCTGCCCCCTCTCCTCTAGGGGCCCCTCCTCTCTGCCCTCTTAGTGCTCACCTCTGCTCTGTCCACACCCAGGCCACAAGGGTCTCGGCCATCACTTGTGTTCCTAACTTTCTCTCTCTGGCCCCTTTTCCACACATATCTATCCAGTTGCTTTCCAGACCTCTCTGCTCAAGGGCTTAGGGCTGGCCTCAACACTAGCATGGCCAGGCACGGCAGGCTCCAGTCTCCTCCATCAGCCACTGCAGGCCCTGTCTGGAGAGCTTGTGCTCCTACTTCCCCACAGAGTACCCTGTGAGAGGCTTTCTGAAACAAGCCCTTGGCCGTCCCTATCCTTCATAGTAATAGAAACCCCAGTTTGTGCCAGGCCTCATGGCTGCCCTTAAAATACGGGGTGCCCAGCTAAGTTTAAATTTTGAGTAAGCGAATAATTTTTAGTACAAATATCCTATATACTGCGTGGGACTTACTTATACTGAGTACTAATATACTATATTAGTATACTATAATTGAGTACTTACTCAATTAACTTAACTCACTTAACTATAAATGAGTACTTACACCAGAAGTATTGTACTTTTTATTTATTTTTATTTTTTTAAGATTTTATTTATTTATTTGACAGAGAGATCCCAAGTAGGCAGAGAAGGGGGGGGGGCGATTCCCCGCTGAGCACAGAGCCAGATGCGGGGCTCGATCCCACGACCCAGAGATCATGACGTAAACCGAAGGCAGAGGCTTAACCCACTGAGCCACCCAGGCGCCCCAATACTTATACTTTTGATAGGGGAAAGTATTCATTGGTCCTAGATCTGTATTTGCTAAATTGGACAACCCAAGCAGAGAACTCGGTCCAGCCCCACCTCCACGGCAGCCAGGAACGGCCACGTGACCGAAACCAACCAATGGAACATCAGCACCGTCGGGGCGGGGCCCGGGAGCGAAGACACCTGCCCGGGTCTGCCCTCCGCTCCTTTCTGGGGCCCCAGGACCTAATTCTGACCCCTGCCATCGCGTACCCCACTCACTTTCAGCACTGAGGGCTGGTCTGAGCTTCACATGACGTCGGCACTCCCTCATCTCTCTCTGGCCTGCTTTAGAGTTCACAGGCATCCGCACCGCCAACCTCTAGCTCAACCTCCCACCACGACCAAGGTAGGACTCTGGTTTGTTCCCCGTGTCCAGACACGCGGAGCTGAAGCTGCATGCCTGGCGCCTCTAGGCAGAAAAGCCCAGAGAACAGGAGGGGTCCCGAGGTGGGAGCAAGGGCAGGGCAGGTGCTTTAGGGCTGAGGCCTGGAGGAAGTCTCTGGGTAAACGTGCGTGAGCCGGGGGTGGGGACTTGCGAGCTAAAGCCGGGCGGTCCTCCTCTGGCAGGAGCGCCCTGCTGCAGGGAACACCCCAGAAAGGCCAAGTGTCCCACAGCTGTCATGTCCAGCCATGCCCTATCATGCTCCTGGAGGTTGCAAAGCGTTGCTTGGATACTACAAAACATTGATGGAATGAATGGAGGGACGGAGAGAGGGTTACCTGCCTCCCCCGGAGGCCTCCTGCCCAGCGCTACACACACACCTGTGGATGAGTACGAGCCTGTTACAGATGCAACACTTGTATTTGGGCCCAGATTATTATTCCCTGGTGCCCACGGGCTGGGCTGGGGCTGGAGGAGGGCCCCAGCAGGCTGGGTGGAGGCTGTGGGGACCTGGCCAGCCCTCCCTTCCTGGAGGAGCCTTCCCTGGCTGCCGGCTCCTCCTGACTCTCCAGGCAACCACCGCGGGCCAGGAGACATTGGGGTCCAGATCGAGGCCTGCAGGGAGCTCCCCCTACAGCCATCCCCAACGCAGTGCAGAGGAGCCTGGGTGGGGGGAGGGCTCAGCACTGGCACAGTTCCAGGGGCAAAGCCAGCTTCTCTGCTCTCCTGGCCTTAAAGGGCAGACTGGCAAGTGAGCAGGTGTCTGAAGGCGGACTTGCAGGGGCCACACAGTGCCAGCAGCTATAGGTCCACACACGCGGCTAGACATGCACATCTGCTTAGCACCTGCACTGGTGTGGCTCCCAGGGAACTGCTAGGGAAACAAAGTCCCACACCAGGGACCCCCGGGGGCGACGCAGATGGGCTCTGGTGGCCAGAACAGGGAGACAGGACACAGCATGTGGGGCCAGTGTTTATTGATGGGGGAATAGCGGCATGTGAGGGGCCTCAGCGGCCGGCAGGCCAGCAGGCACACAGGGCCCGGCGCTCGGCCTGCAGCAGGAGGGCCTCGGTCTGCAAAGCAACAGGGGCAGTGAGGGCAGGGCACTCCACCTGCCGGCTCCCGAGGGCACGCCGTCTCCAGATGGTACTGGTCGTACCCTCTCCACCTGCTCCTGAAACCTCGGAACCCCCCAAACACCCTGATGGTCAGACCCTCTGCTACCCTGGGGGCCTCTTCCCCTCCCCACGCTCTTCCTCTGGACTCTCTGTGGTGTCTTTTTTTTTTTAAATATTTTATTTATTTATTTGACAGAGATCACAAGTAGGCAGAGAGGCAGGCAGAGAGAGAGGAGGAAGAAGGCTCCCCTCCGAGCAGAGAGCCCGATGCAGGACTCGATCCCAGGACCCCGGGATCTTGACCTGAGCCGAAGGCAGAGGCTTATTTAACCCACTAAGCCACCCAGGCGCTCCATAGACTCTCTGTGGTTTCTGCTGGTGCAGCTGTCCTGTCCCAGACCCAACACATGATCATCCCCGGCCTGGACTACTTTCCAGCGGTTCCCCTTCAACCCATGTGCTGCCTCTCAGGGTCCCCAAACACCATCCCCAAGATGGGCTGGGGCTGCTCCTCTCAGGACCCCAGCCTCAGACTCAATGAGATCCAGATGCTAGAGGCACTCCAGGCCTTGATCTGGGCCCTGGGGAGCTGGCCAGGAAAGGGGACCTGGGTGGGGTCTCCCCTCCTTTCCACTTCTGGAGATTCTCCCCCATTCCGGAAAGGGGTACCTATCTCTGTCCTAAGTGAAAACTCCCTTGGCTAAGGCACAGTGAGGACACAGGTGAGGGTGGGAGGGCTCTGCGTTCCTCCCAGACTTGGGGAGGTGACCCTCTGCGCACACTCATTTCTCCCCAGGTGAGGCTGGGGGATTCGGAGCCTCCCAGACCACGGTGCCCAATCTGCCCTTTCTTGCCCAACCCTTCCCACCTTGCACCCCTTTCTCACCCAGGGAAAGTGACCTCTCTATCCTCTGCCCGCTGGGCCTCACTGCCCCATGTGGGGGGATGCTGAATGAGACTGGCGATTCTTTCTCAGGTCCTGGCCTTGAGGCACCCTCTCTCCAGGGGGCTGGAAATGCTCATGGGTGAGGCCTGCGCCCAGAATGCCCCTCCGAACACTGGAGCCAGATGAGGGCAGAAAAACACCGGCCAGTGCCACAGGTTGGGTCCTGGCCTCCCACCCCCAGGCAGCTGCCTCCCGGCTAGAGGGGCTCACCCTCGAGTCCAGGCTGTATGCCGTCTTCCGAAGGTCCTGCAGGGCGCGCTGCATGAACTCGAACGCGTGACAGTCCACGCACGGACGGCCTGCGGGGGTGCACATCAGCGCCGAGGGAACGTCACCCTAGCCCAGCGCCACCTCCCCAACACCTCCCACCGAAGGGGCGGCCCGGGAGCCCAACTGCGGAAGGGGCGCGGGGTCGGTGCTGGGAACAATAGGGAGGCACGGTGCTCTCGCACGCCCCCGTGGCGTCTGGGCTTCGTGGGGAACTTTCCGCGACGCACGTACTCTGCGCGGGGACCGCGCTCCCGGCGGCTGGCTCGGCGCGGGCCTGGAAACCCAGCAGCGCCACGCTCAGCAGCAGCAGCAGCAGCAGCCACGGCAGCAGCGACCTCGGGAGCCTGCACAACGGCGAGGGTGCCATGGCCGAGCGCAGGGAGCCGGGGCCGCCCTGCAACGAGCCGCGGGGATCAGCTGCGCCCTCAGCGGGCTTCACCAACCCCCTAACCGCCCCCCCCTGCAAACCCCCGGGTCCGCGAACCCCTCGCCGCGGTTCACGGACCCCTCCCCACGCTGCCCGCACCCCCGCTCCAGGCCCTCGAACCCCTAGCACCCCGCCAACACAGCACTCGTCGCGGTTCACGGACCCGCCCCCACCCCGCCCGGACCCCCGGGCCCGTGAACCTCTCGCACCCCGCCCTCACCCCGGTTCAAGGACCCCTCACCCGCCCGCACCGCCCAGGCCCTCGAACCCTTCGCGGTGGTTCACGGACCCCGCACCCCGCCCGCACCTCCTGGGCCCGCGAACCCCGCCCACCCCGGACTCCCGAAACCCTCCCACCCCGCCCTCACCCCCCGGGCCCGCGAACCCCTCGCACCTCGCCCACCCCGGGCCCCCGGAACCCCCTACCCCGCCCTCATCTCCTGAGCCCGCGAACCCCTCCCACCCCGCCCTCACCGCGGTTCACGGACCCCCCTCACCCCGGTTCAGCAGCCCCCCTACCCCGCCCCATCCCGGGCCCACGAACCCTCCCATCCTGCCCTCGTGGAGATTCATACACACCCCCACTCCGCCCTCACCCCAGTTCAGGGAACCCCGCAACCCGCCCCCCAGGCCCGCAAACGCCCCACCCCGCCCTCACCGCGGTTCAGGGACCCCGCGACAGCAGCGCCGGCGACTCGGGAAGACGTGCTGCGTCGTCCGCGCACCGCGCATGCGCTCCGACTGGACCCCGCCCGGGCCCCCCATCCGCCGTCGTTGTCATAGGAACCCCAGACTGCTGGAACCACCAGTTTAAAGGGACCGAGGAAGCTCCGAGACTCCGAGGGCTCAGCCCTGGCGGGGGCTGCACCTCCAACCCCCACCAGGCTCACCGGCGTTGGAGTCCGGAAGGCTGCCGGGAGGAGGCAGCGGCTGGGCAGAACCTCCAGAGTCACTGCGGGCAGGAGCATAGCTGAGGAAGCGGGAAATCTGCTGATGGCGTCCAGCGGTGCCCAGTCTCGGGGTGGCCCTGGGGCCGATCCTGAGGGAGGGCCTGTATGCTCGCCAGGGGCCGGGGAGGCTCCCCGCCGGCCGGTAGGGCCCGGTGGGGTCGGGTCTTGTCGGGTTGCTCGGAGATCAAGGCCAGGAGCGAACCAGACTGTGGGGCAGTGGAAAATCCACCCTCTCTGGTCCTCACTCCCGCGCGGCCTCGCCCCTGACCCTCAGGATCGGGGAGAAGCCCTCCGGCCGGCCGGGTCCTTCCTCTACACCTCTCGGAGCGTGGACAACTATTGGTCACTCCCCTTTGGCCCCACCTCTCCCAGCCTTGAGGTCCTACCACCTTCCCGAGCTGTGTGACCTCGGAGGGGCCGCTTGGCTTCCCTGTGCACTTTTCTTCCTCGTGAAGGCTCGGAGCTGTTGGAAGCTAAGAGCCTCGCGTGCTCCCCCAAGGCGCGCGGGTTTCAGGTTCCCGACCGGCCCCTCTGGAAAGGATGCGCTCCACTTGGCGTCTCCTTGGGTCCCTGGGTCTCTGAGCCCGCCAGCTCCGGGGGAGGCGCCCCAGCCCACGTCCCGGCCGCGTGCGTGCGGGAGACCCCAGCAGACCGCGCCATGCCGGGCAGCGCGGCGCCCCGACGTCCCGCCCCCCTGCGTAGGGCTTCGTCTCCGCTGTGGCCCCGGCCGGACGCGGCCTTTCCGACCCAGGAAAGGGGCAGTGCTTGTGACCGCCACTGTCTCCTCTTCCCCATGGGGCGGGCTCCGGGGGGCGCTGGGCGGGGGAGACTGCGAGCCGCGATCCCGGACGTGCGCGTTTCCGCTCTCTTCCTCCCGGTCGCGGGGGCGGGGTCCCCGGGGCTGAGCCCCGCGCTGCAGCCTTTCCGACCCCTGGGACCGAAGACGCGTTGGACCTTGGCTTTTCTCTGCCTCTCCATCTCACGCTTGTGACCTTTGCCGGTCACCCTCTCCGCACACAGGCACACAGCCGCTTCCACGCGCGGAGGGGGACCCAGCCTACCCAGAAGCAAGGCGCCGGTAGACCTCAGGCAGCGGGGCTCTGGGGCACGCTCTTCCCGGCCCCGCCACAGGCTCGTCCAACGCGCCCTGCTTAGTAGGGAGGGGATGCGGATGCGGTGCTCTGCATCCCGGGGGTCCTAATAACGCCGGGCTCCAGCCCCTCCAGCCCCGCAGATGTAGCGTTGCGTGCGCTGTCCCGCCCTCCGGGCACCGGGGGTCTTCTGGTTCAGGCCAACCCACGGTCCAGCCTGACCTTGGAGCCCAACACACCCTCGACCTCCTGCCGCGACCGCGCACGCCTGCCGAGGGGACCGAGGGGCCGCGGGACGTCGGGGCCAGGACCTGGCGCGACACTCGGAGCTGCGGGGGTCTTGACTGCGGGGATCGCGGAGCTCCCTCTCTCCCCATCCCCCCGGCGCTGCTGTCCCATCCCCAGAACACCGGCTTTCCTCTCTCAGTTGGAGCCTCCTCTCCAGGGAAGAGCCTGTGATCTCTTTTTTTTCTCTGGAACTCAGGACCCGGAGACCAAGACCTGAGCAGAGATCAAGAAGCAACAGCTTGGCTGTCGGAGCCCCCAGGCACCCCTGTGATTTTAATTTCCGAAGAAAACAAACCTCGTGAGTCCCTGGCCCCCTCTCCGCCTGGGCTGCACCTCTCCCCGTGGTCCATTTCCCCCTCCTTTTTCTCTTGAGCCCACTCCTGCACGCTGCTACCTCGGCTACCCTAGCCCGCCCGCAGAGTCTAGGGACATCCCCAGGACCCCCACCCCGGCTCGGCAGCCCCGCACGCAGCGTTCCACCTTCGCCCGCACTGCATACCCAGGGTGGGATTGCCAGATCACAGGTAGCTCTATTTTTATTTCCTGAGGAAACACCATACTATTTCCACAGTGGCCTCACCTACTTAACTTCCCACCAACAGTGCATAGAGGTCCCTTTTGCCCGTATAGGACAAAATACCAATAGCAGCTGGGCGGTCATTTGCCCCCTCCCCCCACTTCATGTTCCCTCCTGACGGTCCCGTCCTCTGCGACGGTATACACCTGCGACTGTGCACACCAGCCACCAGCCTCGGGCTCCCCTGTCCAGCTGCTTCCCAAACACCAGCACGGGGAGAACTGGCTGATCTGATCTCATGCCTCCCCTGCCCGCCAAGATCAAACAGCTGTTCTGTCCACAGCCTTCCCTGACTCAGGTCAGGGTAGTCTGTCCCTGCAGAGGCTCACACCAAACCTGCAGCAGCCCTTCTAGAAATCATGTCTGCTGTACCCCCAGGGCCAGCAGAACCCCGTCCCCATCGCGGGTTACTGCCGGGGCTCCTGCCCCTCATCTGGACTCCTGGTGGCCTGGCCCCTTCTGGTCCTGTCTTCCCAGGCAGCTGGAAGAACTTTTTCCTACACCTACTTGTTTACATTGCAGCAACATACACACAACATGAAATTTGCTGCTGTGACCTTTTCAGTGAGCAATTCAGTGGCATCAGGCACGTTCACAATGTTGTGAACAGCCTCCCCCACCTCCAGAACTTTCTCCTCTTCCCAAACTGCCCCCAAGAAACACTAGCTCCCCATCTCTCCCCGTCTCCCAGCCCCACACCCACTGTCCACATTCTGTCTCTATGATCTGACTCCTGGGGACTCACAGAAGTGGGGTCACACAGTGTCGTCCCTTTGTGGCTGCTCATGGCACTGAGCCGTGTTCTCGGGGTTCATTCCAATGGGGACAGGAGTCAGAATGTCCCTCCTATTTAAGGCTGGAGAACGTTCCACTGCACAGATGGGTCCCACTTATCTGCAGGGGGACACTTGGGCCACTCTGCTGGAAGTAATGCTGCTGCTAAGACTGAAGGACATCAGACACTGTCTCTCTCCGCTCACTGTCTTCCCACATCCCATCATACCCCAGGGACAATCCAAGCCTTTCTGTGGCTGAGACCCTGTGAATGTGTCAGGGGAGGGGTGCAGATATCTTTTCACATCAGTGTTTTTATTTTCTGCAGATGCATACCTAGGGTGGGATTGCCGGGTCACAGGTAGCTTTATTTTTATTTCCTGAAGAAACTCCATACTATTTCCACAGTGGCCTCACCCACTTACCTTCCCACCAACAGTGCATAGAGGTCCCTTTTGTCTACGTCCTGGCCAACACCTGTTGTTTCTTGTCTCTTTGATGAGGGCCATCCTGACGGGGGTGAGGGGATTCCTCTCTGTCGTGGTGTCTCGTCTTGTAAGGACACTAATCCTGTCACATTAGGGCCCCTTCTCTATGATTTTATTTAACCTTGATTTTTTTTTTCTGTAGATGGCCCCCTGCTCCAAATGCAGACACACAGGGGGTTAGTGCTGCAATAGCCTGAGGGGTGCAAACATTCAGTCTATTACACCCCCACACTCCCAGACCCCTCTACTCTGTCCAACATTTTTAATTCTTACGATTCTCACCTTCTGACTCACTGTGTACTTTATTCAATATGGTGATTTTTCATTGTATCCAGAGTTCTTTGGCCTTGGGGATGTTTGGCAATATCTGGAGACATTTGGGGTTGTCATGGTGCAGCGGAGAGGGGGTAATGGATCTACTGGGATGAGGTCAAGGGCACTAGACATCCCCCAATGCTGGGGAGAGCCCTCTCAAATAATGACTTGGCCCATAATGCTGATGGGGCTGCAGTGAGGGGCCTTGATCTGTGTATTCATGGGGATGCCAGGCCCTGGAGGGAAGGAACCCCTGTCTCTTTGGCTCCCTGCTGTGTCTGCAGCATCTAGAACTGCAGGGCCTTCAAAAGATGCCAGGAGTGCCAGGGACCCAGGGCTGGGGACAGGAAACTGGCCTGGGCAGGGGCAGGGAAGTGCCAGCCACACGCCAAGCCTGTGCAGGAGCTTCTTGATTAGAGCTTGGACAAAGGGGCATATGAGCAGGGGCCACCGCAGCCAGTGGGGGACTGGGGGCAGATGATGGGAGAGACAGAGCTTCCTGGGTGACCCGGTATGGTCAGACTCCCTGGGAGAGAGGAGCTGTGGCCCTGCGGAGAGTCACCTTGAGAGATGAGGGAGGGAAGGGATGCAGGGAAAACCCTTGCGGGGGGAGAATCATGTCCAAAATTGTGCATTAGACATGTTGGCTCTCCAGGCCTGCCTTCAGAGCTTGCACAGGCTGGAGATTGAACGTGGACGTAGTCAGTGTAAGGATGGCCTCTACCGTGAGAACAGGAAGCTGTGAAAATGAAATTTTTTATTTAAATTCAATTAATTAGCATATAATGTATTACTGGTTTCAGAGGTAGAGGTCAGTGATTCATTAGTCTTATATAACACTCAGTGCTCATTATGTCACATGCCCTCCTTAATCCCCATCACCCAGTTACCCCATCCCCCCACTACCCTCCCCCCCAGCAACCCTCAGTTTGTTTCCTATGATTAAGAGTCTCTTATGGTTTGTCTTCCTCCCTGGTTTCGTCTTGTTTTATTTTATCCTCTCTTCCCCTATGATCCTCTGTTTTGTTTCTTAAATTCCACATATGACTGAGATCATATGGTAATTGTCTTGCTCTGATTGACTTATTTCACTTAGCATAATCCCCTCTAGTTCCATCCAGGTCGTTGCAAATGGCAAGATTTCATCTTTTTGATGGCTGTGTAATATTCCATTGTATCTATACCGCACATCTTCTTTATCCATTCATCTGTCAATGGATATCTGGGCTCTTTCCATAGTTTGGCTATTGTAGACATTGCTGCTATAAACATTGGGGTGCATGTGCCCCTTCGGATCACTACATTTGTATCTTTGGTGTAAATACCCAGTATGCAATCACTGGGTCATAGAGTAGCTCTATTTTCAACTTTTTGAGGAACCTCTGTGCTGTTTTCCAGACTGGCTGTACCAGCTTGCATTACCACCAACAGTGTAGGAGGGTTCCCCTTTCTCCGCATCCTCACCAACACCTGTCATTTCCTGACTTGTCAATTATAGCCATTCTGACTGGTGTGAGGTGGTATCTCATTGTGGTTTTGATTTGTATTTCCCTGATGCCAAGTGATGCTGAACATTTTTTCATGTGTCTGTTGGCCATTTGGATGTCTTCTATGGAGAAATGTCTGTTCGTGTCCTTGGCCCATTTCTTTCTTTTTTTTTCTTTAGATTGTATTTATTTATTTGACAGAAAGAGAGACAATGAGGGAGGGAACACAAGCAGGGGGGTGGGGAGGGAGAAGCAGGCCTCCTTCTGAGGAGGGAGCCCAATGTGGGGCTTGATCCCAGGACCCTGGGATCATGACCCCAGCTGAAGGCAGATGCTTAATGACTGAGCCACCCAGGGCCCCCTCCCCACCCATTTCTTGATTGGATTATTTGTTCTGTGAGTGTTGAGTTTGATAAGTAAATGTCTAATAAAATGTTTGCAAATATCTTCTCCTATTATCTAATATAATGTTTATCTAACAAAATGTTTGCAAATATCTTCTCCTATTCTGTCAGTTGTCTTTTGGTTTTGTTGACTGTTTCCTTTGCTGTGCAAAAGGCTTTCAACTTGATCAAGTCCAAATAGTTCATTTTTGCCTTTGTTTCCCTTGCCTTTGGAAACATGTCTAGTAAGAAGCTGCTGCCTGTGTTGTCCTCTTAGATTTTGATGAATTCCTGTCTCACATTGAGGTCTTTCATCCATTTGAGTCTATTTGTGTGTGTGTTGTAAGGAAATGGTCCAGTTTCATTCTTCTGCTTGTGGCTGTCCAATTTTCCCAACACTATTTGTTGAAGAGACTGTCTTTTTTCCACTGGACATTGTTTCCTGCTTTGTCGAAGATTAGTTGACCTTGGAGTTGAGGGTCCATTTCTGGGCTCTCTACTCTGTTCCACTGGTCTATATGTCTGTTTTTGTGCCAGTACCATACTGATGATGATGACATACCATATTGATGATGACAGCTTTGTAATGGAGCTTGACGTCCAGGGTGATGCTCCCAGCTTTGGTTTTCTTTTTCAACATTCCTTTGTTTATTTGGGGGGGTTCCATAGAAATTTTATGATTTGGGATTTTAGGATTTAGGATTTTTTGTTCCAGCTCTGCAAAAAAAAAAAAATTGATGGTATTTTGATAGGGATTGCTGGAAATGTGGTAACATACAACAAATGTAGGTAACAGACATTTTAATAATATTTATTCTTCCAATCCATGAGCATGGAACGTTTTTCCATTCCTTTGTGTCTTCCTCAGTTTCTTTCATGAGTGTTCCATAGTTTTCTGAGTACAGATCCTTTGCCTCTTTGGCCAGGTTTATCCTAGGTATCTTATGGTTTTGGGTGCAGTTGTAAATTGCAATTTCTCTTTCTTTTGTCTCATTGTTAGTGTATAGAAATGTGACTGATTTCTGGGGCACCTGGGTGGCTCAGTGGGTTAAGCCTCTGCCTTCGGCTCAGGTCATGATCTCAGGGTCCTGGGATTGAGCCCCGCATCAGGCTTTCTGCTCAGCAGGGATCCTGCTTCCGATTCTCTCTCTGCCTACTTGTGATCTCTCTCTCTCTCTCTATGTCAAATAAATAAATAAATAAAATCTTAAGAAAAAAAAAAAAGAAATGTAACTGATTTCTGTGCATTGACTTTATATCCTGCCACTTTGCTGAATTCCTGTATGTGTTCTAGCAATTTTGGAGTGGAGACTTTTGGGTTTTCCACAGAGTATCATGTCATCTGTGAAGTGTGAGAGTTTGACTTCTTCTTGGCTGATTCAGATGCTTTTTATTTCTTTTTGTTGTCTGATTGCTGAGGCTGGGATTTCTAGCACTATGTTGGACAATAATGGTGAGAGTGGGCATCCCTGTCATATTCCTGACCTCAGGGGGAAAGATCAGTTTTTCCCCATTGAGAATGATATTTGCTGTGGGTTTTTTATAGATGGCTTTTATCATATTGAGGTATGTTCCTTTTATCCCTACACTGTGGAGAGTTTTGATCAAGAAAGGATGCTGTACTTTGTCAAGTGCTTTCTCTGTATCTACTGAGAGGTTCGTATGGTTCTTGTCCTTTCTTTTATTAATGTGATGTATCATGTTGATTGATCTGCAAATATTGAACCAACCTTGAAGCCCAGGAATAAATCCCACTTAGTCGTGGTGAATAATCCTTTTATTCTGTACTGTTGGATCCTACTGGCTAGTATCTTGGTGAGAATTTTTGCATCCATGTTCATCAGGGATACTGGTCTATAAGTCTCCTTTTTGATGGGGTCTTTGTCTGGTTTTGGGATCAAGGTAATGCTAGCCTCATAGAATGAGTTTGGAAGTTTTCTTTCCATTTCTACTTTTTGAAACAGCCTCAGAAGAATAGGTATTATTCCTTCTTTAAATGTTCAGTAGAATTCCCCTGGGAAGCCGTCTGGCTCTGGCCTCTTGTTTGTTGGGAGATTTTTGACGACTGCTTCATGAAATCTCCTTACTGGTTATGGATGGGTCTGTTCAGGTTTTCTATTTCTTCCTGGTTCAGTTTTGGTAGCTTGTATGTCTCTAGGAAGCATCCATTTCTTCCAGATTATCAAATTTGCTGGTGTATAGTTGCTCATAATATGTTCTTATAATTGTTTGTATTTCTTTGGTGTTGGTTATGATCTGTCCTCTTTCATTCATGATTTTATTTATTTGGGTCTTTTTTCTTTCCAATAAGTCTGACTAGAGCTTTATTGAACTTTATTTTTAAAGATTTTATTTATTTATTTGACAGAAACAGTAAGAGAGGAAACACAAACAGGGAGAGTGGAAGAGGGAGAAGCAGGCTTCCCACTGAGCAGGGAGCCCAATGTGGGGCTCAATCCCAGGAACCTGGGATCATGACCTGAGCTGAAGGCAGATGCTCAATGACTGACCCACCCAGGCACCCCAAAGCCCTTATTTCCTTGTTGACCATCTGCTTAGATGATCTGTCCGTTTCAATGAGGAGGGTGTTAATATCCACTACTATTATTGTATTATTTTCTACCTGTTTCTTTGATTTTGTTATTAATTGGCTTATATAATTGGCTGCTCCCATGTTAGTGGCATAAATATTTACAATTGTTAGATATTCTTGTTAGATAGACCCTTTGATTATGATACAGTGTCCTTCTTCATCTCTCCTTTTTTAAGATTTTAATTTATTTGGCAGACAGAGATCACAAGTAGGCAGAGAGGCAGGCAGAGAGAGAGAGCAGGAAGCAGGTTCTCTGCGGAGCAGAGAGCCCGATGCGGGGCTTGATCCCAGGACCCTTGGATCATGATCTGAGCTGAAGGCAGAGGCTTTAACCCATTGAGCCACCTAGGCACCCCATCCTTCTTCATCTCTTATTACAGTCCTTGGTTTAAAATCTAATTTGTCTAATATGAGGCTTGCTACCCCAACTTATTTTGATGCCCATTAGCATGATAAATGGTTTTCCACTGCCTCACATTAATTCTGGAGGTGTCTTTGGGTCTAAAATTGCAGACAGGGACATCTCGGTGGCTCAGTGGGTTAAGCCTCTACCTTCAGCTCAGGTCATGATCTCAGGGTCCTGGGATCTAACCCTGCATCAGGCTCTCTGCTCAGCAGGGAACCTACTTCCCCCCTCGCCCCTGCCTGCCTCTCTGCCTACTTGTGATCTATGTCTGTCAAATAAATAAATAAAATCTTTTTTTAAAGATTTTATTTATTTATTTATTTGTCAGAGAGAGAGGGGGAGAGAGCGAACAATCACAGGCAGACAGAGTGGCAGGCAGAGGCAGAGGGAGAAGCAGGCTCCCTGACGAGCAAAGAGCCCAATGTAGGACTCGATCCCAGGACGCTGGGATCATGACCTGAGCCGAAGGCAGCCGCTTAACCAACTGAGCCACCCAGGTGTCCCAATAAATAAAATCTTTAAGAAAATGAAAAGAAATAAAATTTCAGACAGCATATCAATGGATCTTATTTTTTTAATCCAATCTGATACCCTGTGTCTTTTGATTGGAGCATTTAGCCCATTTACATGCACAGTAACTATTGAAAGATATGAATTTAGTGCCATTGTATTACTTATAAAGTGATTGATACTTCATATTGTCTCTGTTCTTTTCTGGTCTATGTTACTTTTGGGGTCTCTCTTTGCTTAGAGAGCCCCTTTTAATATTTCATGTAGGACTGGTTTGCTGGTCACAAATTCTTTTAGTTTTTGTTTGTCCTGGAAGCTATTTTTTTTTTTTAGGTTTTATTTATTTATTTGACAGACAAAGATCACAAGCAGGCAGAGAGGCAGGCAGAGAGAGAGAAGGGGAAGCAGGCTTCCTGCCAAGCAGGGAGTCCGATGTGGGGCTCGATCCCAGGACCCTGAGATCATGACCTGAGCTGAAGACAGAGGCTTTAACCCACTGAGCCACCCAGGTGCCCCTGCCCTGGAAGCTTTTTAATCACTCCTATTTTGAATGCCATCCTAGCTGGATCAGGTATTCTTGGCTGCATATTTTTCTCATTTAGCACCCTGAATATATCATGCCAGTCCTTTCTGGCCAGCCAGTTCTCTGTGGGTAGATCTCCTGCCAATGTAATGTTTCTGCCCTTGTAGGTTATGAACCTTTTTTCCCAAGCTGCTTTCAGGACTTTCTCTTTGTCTCTGATTCGCAAGTTTCACTATTATACGTTGGGGTGTTGACCTATTTTTATTGATTTTGAGGGTGTCCTCTGCCTCCTGGACTTGAATGCCTGTTTCTTTCCCTAGGTTAGGCAAGTTCTCCACTATAATTTCCTCCAATATACCTTCTGCCCCCCTCTCATCTTTCATCTTCTTCTGGAATCCCAGTTCTAATATTGTTTCTTTTTATTATGTCACTTATCTCTCGAATTCTCCCTCGTGATCCAATAGTTGTTTATCTCTCTTTTCCTCAGTTTCTTTATTCTCCATCATTTGGTCTTCTAGATCACTAATTCTCTCTCTTGCCTCATCTATCCCAGCAATGAGAGCCTCCATTTTTTTATTGCATCTTATTAATAACCTTTTTTATTTTGACTTGATTAGACTTTAGTTCTTTCATTTCTCCAGAAAGGGATTCTCTAGTGTCTTATATGCTTTTTTCAAGCCCAGCCAGTATCATAATAACTGTTATTCTGAACTCTAGTTTTGACATCTTACTTATGTCCATACTGATCGGGTCCCTGTTGTCAGGCTCTTTTCTGAGGTGAGGTTTTCCATCTTGTCATTTTGTCCAGAGAAGAATAGATGATGAAAGAACAAAATAATAAAATGGCAACAATGGCCCCAGAGAAATATATGTTAAATAAATCAGAAGAGACCCAAAACTGATTTAAAAAAATAAAAATTTGGGGGGCACCTGTGTGGTTCAGTGGGTTAAGCCTCTGCCTTCAGCTCAGGTCATGATCCCAGAGTCATGGGATCGAGCCCCGAATCGGGCTCTCTGCTCGGCAGGGAGCCTGCTTCCTCCTCTCTCTGTTTCTGCCTGCCTCTCTGCCTATTTGTGACCTCTCTCTCTCAAATAAATAAATACAAATTTTTTATAAATAAATAAATAAATAAAAATTTTGGGCGCCTGGGTGGCTCAGTGGGTTAAGCAGCTGCCTTCGGCTCAGGTCCTGATCTTGGGGTCCCGGGATCGAGTCCCATATCGGCTCTCTGCTCAGCAGGGAGTCTGCTTCCCGCTCTCTCTCTGCCTGCCTTTCTGCCTGCTTGTGATCTCTGTCTCTGTCAAATAAATAAATAAAATCTTTTTAAAAAAATAAAAATTGTTTAAAAGAGGACAGGGGTGCCTGGGTGGGTCAGTTGGTTGAGCGACTGCCTTCGGCTCAGGTCATGATCCTGAAGTTCCGGGATCGAGTCCTGCATTGGGCTCCCTGCTCAGCAGGGAGTCTGCTTCTCCCTCTGACCCACCCCCTTCTCATGCTCTCCCTTTCTTTCTCATTCTCTCTCTCTCAAATAAATAAATAAAATCTTTTTTAAAAAAGAGGATATAATCATACAAGTGAACAGAATAAAGCAATACACTGGATCTTGTGTGTATTTTGGTCTGTTTGTTAGAAAACTAGATTCCAAAATTGTAAAGAAAGAAAAACTTAGGGGCACGTGGGTGGCTCCGTGGGTTAAAGCCTCTGCCTTTGGCTCAGGTCATGATCTCAGGGTCCTGGGATCAAGCCCCGCATCAGGCTCTATGCTTGGCAGGGAGCCTGCTTCCTCCTCTCTCTCTCTGCCTGCCTCTCTGCCTACTTGTGATCTCTGCCTGTCAAACAAATAAATAAAATCTTTTAGAAAAGAAAGAAAAACTTATATATCTAAAGATAGAATTAACTACAATGAAAGGATAAACTATAACTGTAAAAATGAAAATTAAGGAGAATTAAAAAGAAGAGTTGATAAAGTAAGAAATTGGTTGAAAAGGGAAGGAGAACAAAAAGTTAAAATTGAAAGACTAAAGATTCAGGGGGGAAAACATGAATTCTCTGTGCTGTATTCCCCTAGCACTGGAGTTTTGCAGTTCTCAATGATCGGTAAACTTGGTCATGGCTGGGTGTTCACTTTCTGGTAGTCCACTTATTGAGGCCCTACCCTGCCCCCGCCCCCGCCATCTATCTTCCCATATATCACCTGGGATTCACCTCTCTGCACTTCCTCCCTTGCAGAAAGTGATCACTTTTGTATTGGTAGAATTGCATCTATTCTTTTTTTTATGATTTTATTTATTTGTCAGAGAGAGTGAGCACAGGCAGACAGAGTGGCAGGGAGAGGCAGAGGGAGAAGCAGGCTCCTTGCTGAGCAAGGAGCTCGATGTGGGACTCGATCCCAGGACTCTGGGATCATGACCTGAGGCGAAGGCAGCTGCTTAACTAACTGAGCCACCCAGGCGTCCCAGAATTGCATCTATTCTTATCTTCAATCTCTGGTTGAGCTCTGAGGTGTTCAGAATGATTTGGTAGCTATCTAGCTGAATTCCTGGGACCAGATGAAACTAAGGTCTCCCACTCCTCCATCATCGTGGACTTCCCTCAAAATGAATCTTTTTTTTTTTTTTAAGTAATCTCTATGGCCAATGTGGGACTCGAACTCATGACCCTGAGATCAAGATTCACATGCTCAACTGATTGGGGCAGCCAGGTGCCTCCAGGAATGATTCCTTTGATGCCCTCCACTGTGACACCCAGAGCCCTCAACCCCTCCATACTCTCTCTGGCCATCACCACTTTGTGACCCAGGTGTGGGCTTGGGCACATCTGAACACTGCTCTTAGGAACCTCAAAGAGGCTGCATCAATTGCCCTGTGCTTGCCTTGGGCTCTCCCTGGGACCACGTCCTAGGGACCTTCTCCTTCCAGATCAGATGCACCCACAGGCCCACCATCCCCACTTCCCAACAGTCAGAATGCCCTCACCCCACACCCCTGCATTCACCTTCCCAGAAAGGAGGACCAAGGTGGAGAGGTAGAGCCATGGGAGTCATGTATGCACAAAGGATGTGAGAGAAAAGGAAGAGACAAAGATGGAATCAAGTGTGGCCTGGGGAAGACATGGAGGTGTGAGTCCAAGATGCAGAGGATCAGGGCAGGTTAACTCATCTGCGGCTTTAACAGCTGGGCAGGGCTGGGAGGATAGAAGTGGGAGCCAGGGCTTTGTACCCAGTCCTTCTGTCCTTGCCCACAGACCTCAGAGTGAGCTGTTTTGATGTTGAGGGAGAAAGGAAGAGAAGACCCACCCTTGAGAGGTTATAACACAAGGGCTTGCTCTGGTGTGGAATTGCAACCAACTTTTATACCAATTAATGGGCTAAGAAAATTCAAGCAATAGCAATGAAATTACTCTTTTTTGTTTCAAGATTTTATTTCAATTTGAGTTAACTAACATATAGTGTACAATTAGTTTCAGGGGTAGAATTTAGTGATTCAACACTTGCATATCATCCAGGGCTCATCATCACACGTGCCCTCCTTATGTCGACCAGCCATTTACCCCATCCCCCCACCCACCTCCCACAACCCATGGTTTATTTCTTAGAGTTAAGAGATTCTTATGGTTTGCAGCCATTAAATTATTTGAAAATGATTTAAAATGGTTTTGAAATTATTTTAAAATACCTCTGCTTGTGGGAATCAGCAGAAGTAAATTCAAATGATCTGCGGGAAGAAGTATCTTCATTATAGGCCTTGGAAAACCTAACCAATAATTTTTCAAGGGCAATGAATAGTACATGGTAAAGCAGATCAAGTGCATAAGGAAGCAAAGCACAGTGTGTGGGGGGAAAAATGAGCACAAATTATGAGAAACACAAAAATTATCAGACATGGGTTTTAAAGTAGCTATACTTTATTTATATATATATACCTTGACTATATCAGGAAATAGGGAACAGAAAAGGTGACAGACAGAATTTGCAAAAGAACCACACAGGAATTCTAGAGATTAGAAGTGCCATCCCAAAAACCCCGTTAGGAGGCTTGGCTGCATATTGAACACAGCCAAAAGGAGGATTAATGAATTGAAAGATAGATTAATAAAATGTCCAGAATTAAGAACATAACAGATTGGAAGATTCTGGGAAGATGGCACAGCAGGAAACACCAGAACTCTATCTCCCCACCTGGACAACAGTTGCAGGGGTAGAGCCTGTGTAACATAGTTAATTATGCTTAATTTAGATCATTTTCAGCTCTTAGCACAGTAGTAACTGCCCCAGCCCCAGCCTCCCAGCACACAGCTGTATGTGGGTTTCTGGAGCAGCTGGCACAGTGAGCAGGAGCCTGGATGGACAAAAAGGACCCTGTCCTCCAAACCTCCGGGATCTGTGCTTTTTTTTTTTTTAAGATTTTTATTTATTTATTTGACAGACAGAGATCACAAGTAGGCAGAGAGGCAGGCAGAGAGAGAGAGAGGAGGAAGCAGGCTCCCCACTGAGCAGAGAGCCCAATGTGGGGCTTGATCCCAGGACCCTGAGATCATGACCTGAGCCGAAGGCAGAGGCTTTAACCCACTGAGCCACCCAGGCGCCCTGTGCTTTTGATCACACAGGTGCAGACACAGAGATGGGTGGCCATCATTGCAAGCCCCTTCCCATCCAGTGCCTTTCAGGGGGTTAAAAGACTGGAGCCCTTTTCTCCCCAATCACTTTATCTTCCTCTTTTTCCTCCTTTTGGGAGCCAGATATTAAAGATAAGGACATTAAAAAACAACCACCCATAAGGGGAAAATTAGAAAGTGACCATATATGCCCAGGGAAGGCTTAGAAAAGACCCGAGAAGACCTTAAGTTATACCTCAGGCTGATTCTTACCCTAGAGACAACCTACAGCAGTTAAAAAATAAAAAACTAATAATCAAAAACAATAACACAAAATTGCAATCCCTGGGGAAGGGGAAACATCTGATTTTCAGAGTAACCACATTATTAGATCCCAAATCCAGTTTTCAACAACAACAAGAACAAAAAACTCAAGGCATACAAAGAAACAGGAAAGCATCCCATTTAAAGAGATTTTAAAAAATCAACAAAAACTGTCACTGAAAAAGACCTGATGGCAGATGTACTAGACAAAAACATTAAAACAACTGTCTCACAGATGCTCAAAGAGGGATGCCTGGCTGGTATATGACTCTTGATCTCAGGATTGTGTGTGTGAATCCCACTTTGGGTGCAGATATTACTTAACACAATAAAATCTTAAAAGAAAAAAAGATACTCAAGGAACTGAAAGAGGATGTACAGAAAGTCAAAAAAGCTTGGTGTGAACAAAATGAAATATCAATAAAGGGACAGAAAAATGCATAAAAGAAACTAAAAAGAAATTCTTGAGCTGAAAATCACAGTAACTGAAATAAGAAATTCACTAGAGACTCAACAGCAGATCGAAACAGGCAGAAGAAAGAATCTGTGAACTTAAAGAGAGAAAAACAGAATTATTGAGGCCAAGAAACAGAAAAAAAGACTGAAGAAAAGTGAATAGAGCTCAGGGTACCCATGGGACATCATCAAACAGAGCAGCATATGCATTGTGCGGGTGCAGAAGGAAAAGAGAGAAAGAAAGGAGCAGAGAGAATATTTGGAGAAATAATGGCTGAAAGCTTCCCAAATCTGATGAAACATATAAATATAAACATCCAAAAAGCTCAATGAACTCCAAGTAATATGAACTCAAAGAGCTCACACTGAGACATTATAACCAAACTTTTGAAGCCAAAGATAAAGAATCTTTTTTTTTCCCCCAAAAAGATTTATTTATTTGTCAGAGACAGAGCAAACACAGGTAGGGGGAGTGTCAGGCAGAGAGAGAAGCAGGCTCTTTCCTGAGCGAGGAACCCCATATGGGGCTCAATGCCATGACCATCATGACCTGAGCAAAAGGCAGACTCTTACTGACTGAGCCACCCAGCCATCCCATAAAGAGAGAATCTTGAAAGCTTGTATGAACTCATCACATATAAGGGATCCTCAATGAGGTCCATGAGCAGATTTCTTATCAGAAACTTTAGAGGTCATGGGGCCCCTGGGTGGCTCAGTGCGTTGGGCCTCTGCCTTCGGCTCAGGTCATGATCTCAGGATCCAGGGATCGAGCCCCACATCGGGCTCTCTGCTTAGCAGGGAGCTTGCTTCCCCATCCCCCTCTGTCTGCCTCTCTGCCTACTTGTGATTTCTCTGTCAAATAAATAAATAAAATCTTAAAAAAAAAAAAAGAAGAAGAAGAAAGAAAGAAACTTGAGAGGCCAGCAGATAGTGGGCCAATATTTTCAAAGTGCTAAAAGAAAAAGGAAAAAAAAAAACAAAAAACCTGTCAGCCAAGCATCCTGCATCCTGCAAAACTGTTCTTCAAGGGTGAGGGAGAGACTGAGATATTCCTAGATAAAGAAAAGTGATCACTACATTTGCCCTGAAGGAAATGCTCCAGGAGTCCTGCAGGTGACAGGAAAGGATACTAGACAGTGTCTCAAAGCCATATGGAGAAATAAAGATCTCAAGAAAGGTGACTATGTGGGCACTTATATAAGCTATTTTTTTATTATGTTCAATTAGCCAACATATGATACTATATAAACTATTGTGACAATGATTTGTAACTCCACATTTTGTTTCCTCCATAATTTAAGAGATTAATGCATTTAAGATCATTATTAGCTTATATTTGGAGCACACAATGTATACAGATGTAATTTTGTGGCATCAACAACTGAAAAGGGGAGGACAGAGCTGTAACACAGCAAGTTTTGTATGTTGTTGAGGTTAAGCTGTTATAAAGCAAAGTGAGAGCATTATAACTTTATTTCCATGGTAACCATAAAGAAAATAGCTCTAGAATATACACAAAAGGAAATGAGAAAGGAATTTAAATGATTCACTACAAAGAAGACAGTAATGCCGGAAATGAGAGATGAAAAACGTCTATAATGCACACAGAAAACAGCACAATGATGGAAGTAAGTCCCTCTTTATTTGTAACTACTTACATGTAAATGGATTAAACTCTCCAATCAAAAGACAAGAGATTGGCAGAATCAATAAAAACAGAAGATCCAACCATAGGTTGTCTATAAGAGACTCACTTAAGATCCAAAGACACAGATAGACTGAAAGTGAAAGGAAAGGAAAAACATACTCCATGCAAACAGTGACCAGAGGAGAGCAGCGGTGGCCACACTAACATCAGACAAAATAGACTTAAATTTGAAAATGGTTACAAGAGACAAAGGACAGTATACACTAATAACATTTCAGTACAAGAAAACATAAAAATTATAAACATTTATACACCCAGTGACAGACCATCAAACTATATGAAGCAAAAACGGACAGAATTGAAAGGAGAAATTGCCAGCAGTACAGTAACAGTTGGAAATGCCAGTCTCCCGCTCTCAGTAGAGGATGAACAGCCAGACTGAAGATAAGTGAGCGCACAGAGGACTTGCCCCAAGCCGCCAGCCAAATGCAGCAGACACACAGAGCCCCTGCCCAGTGACAGCCCCACACACGTTCTCCTCATGCGCACTCGGGACAGTTTACAGGACAGACCACATGGGAGACCACGTGGTTAGTCTCAGTAGGATTTAAAAGGTAGATATCATGCAAAGTGTCTTCTCTGGCCACAATGGGATGAAGGTAGAATCAGGAACAGAAGGAAAATGCAACATTCACAGATTTGTGGAAATTAAGTAACATCTCTTAAATCAATTGATCAAAGAAGAAATCACAAGAAAATTAGAAAATATTTAGAAGCAAATGAAGATGAAGAATCTTCAACACAACAGAACTATGGAATGCAGTGAAAGCAATTCTAAAAGTTAGGGGAAATGTATAGCTATAAACACATTTAAAAACAGAAAAGATTTCAAATCAGCAATCCGAGTTTACTACTTAATGAACTAGGAAGAAAAGGATAGACTACACCCAAAACTAGAGGAAGGAAGGAAATGATAAAGATGAGAACGGA
The DNA here is from genome assembly GCA_003697995.1 of Taxidea taxus jeffersonii. Taxonomy (NCBI): domain Eukaryota; kingdom Metazoa; phylum Chordata; class Mammalia; order Carnivora; family Mustelidae; genus Taxidea; species Taxidea taxus. The sequence continues at coordinate 26,505 of ML106474.1, forward strand.
AATAAACAAAATAGAGAATGGGAAAACAGTAGAGAAAATCCATAAACAAAAAGCTGCTTCCTTGGAAAGATCATCAAAGTTGACAAACCTTTAGCTATATGGGCTAAGTAAAAAAAGAGAGACTCCAATTACTAAAATCAGAAATGAAGTGGGAACATTATTACTGATTCTACAGAAATAAAAAGGATTATCAGAGAGTGCTGTGAACCGTTGTACACCAGCAAATAGGAAAACTTAGATAAGTGGACAAATTCCTGGAAACACAGAACCTACCAAGACTGCATCACAGAGACGCAGAAAGTCTGAACAGACCTACGACTGGTAAGGAGTCTGAACCAGTAATCAGAAATCCCCAACAGAGCAAAGCCCAGGACTGGACAGCTTCATAGGTGAATTCTACCACTTAAAGAGTAACTAACACCAATCCTTCCCCAACTTTTCCAAAAAACTGAAGGGGAGAGAAACTTCCCAGCTCATTCTATGGGGCCAGCCCTACCCTGATATCAAAGTCCAACAGAGACACTGTAGGAAAAGAAAACTATAGACCAACATCTTTGATGAACACAGATGGGAAAATCCTCAACGAAATAGTAGCAAACAGAATTCAGCAGCATGTTACAAGGGTTACGGGGGCGGGGGCAATTGCATGATTCCGGGAAGTAGGTAATACTCTAGTCCTTGAGTCATATGTTGGAGATACAATGTATTTATTTTGCAAGTTCAACTGCACATTTATGATTTGTGCACATTTCTGTATGTATTCACTAAAAAAAAGTTTACTTATATTTTTAAAGAAAAAAATGAAGCAAAATATAGACATGTTCAGACACAGACCAAAGGTCTTCAGGAAGGAAACTCCAAAGGATGTGGTTTAGGCTGAGATAAAGAGATCCCAGATGAAGATCTGCAGGTAAGCTGGGAGCAAGGCAAGAGGGACATCTGGTGGGAAAGATAAAGAAAATAGGACTATGCTAAACCACAACAAAAAGATAGACATCACAGATATCTGACAACATACACATCAGGAAATTGTAAATGGAGTTAACTGTTCTAGATAAAATACCCCCAAAGACCTGTCTTTATAGAAGGGTGAAAGTATTGAGTTTATCATTCAGGTCACTGGGGCGTGACTGACATGCAATGACAATTTGATCAGTTTGGGCATAGGTATACACCTATGACGTCATCACCACCATCAAGGTCATGAACACACTCATCAGCCCCACCAGCTCCTCACCTGGCAGCCCTCCACAAGACAACCACCAATCGATCTGCTTTCTGTTGCCATAGAGTAATTTGCATTTTCTACAGTGTTATGGAAGTGGCCTTGTATCTTCTATTTTTTTGCCTGCCTACTTTGAGTTAGTATAATTATATTGAGTTTTATCTACATTGTTGGGTGTATCAATCAATACTTCATTCCTTTTTACTAGTGAGTAATGTTCCATTGTATGGGAAAACCACAGTTTGTTTCTGCATTCACCTGTTGGTGGACATTCTGGCAATTTCCAGTATTTGGCTGTTGCAAATAAAGCCGCTCTGAATACTCACCTGTAAGGCTTTATATGGACGTGTGCTTTCATTTTTTTTCTTTCATCTCTACTTAACATTTTTTTTCAATTCCAGCTTAATTAACGTACAGTGTGATATTGGTTTCAGGGGTCCACTATAGTGATTCAACAATTTTACACATCTACTCAACATTTTTTTTTTATTTGATAGAGAGCACAAGTAGGCAGAGACGAAGGCAGAGAGGGAGGAGGAGGTAGGCTCCCTGCTGAGCAGAGAGCCCGATGTGGGTCTCGATACCAGGACCCTGGGATCATGACCTGAGCCAAAGGCAGAGGCTTTAACCCACTGAGACACCCAGGCGCCCCTCTACTCAACATTTTTAATCTTCCTTGTAGTCTCCTGAACATTCGGAATACATTATGATTTTAATGCCCTTGTCTACTGAGTCTATCATCTGTGTCATTCCTGGTTCAGCTCCAAACAGCTAAGTTTTCCTGGTCATTGTGAGTCCTATTGACCTGCTCTTTGCATAATGGTAAGCCCTAGTGGACGTCAGAGAGTGTAAATTTCACAATGTTGGGTCATGGGCATTTTCTAGTCCTCTCATTATACATTTGAGCTTCCTCTGGAATGCAGTGAAGTTATTAGGACACAATTGGATCCTCTCGGGTCTTCCTTTTGCATTTTGTTAGGTGGGAACAAACTTTAGGCCAATTTGATCTGCCACTGAGACAGTAGTTTTCGGGGGATTCTCCTCAAGGCGCATGTCTGGTGGCGCCACGATCCATTTCTGGCCCTAGACCAACTCCGAGGGATGCTCATGCTTACCCATCGCCCGAGTACTTCCCAAAGCTGCAGTGGCTACTGCGCATGTGCGCTCTCCTTGGCTCTCGCCGAGAACTTGCGGGGAGCACCCCGCAGAACCCCAGAGCTCTTCTCTCTGCCGCCCGTTCTCTCTGGCACTCTGCCCTAAAACTGCAAGTGCCCTTGGGTACCCCAAATTCTGAGCTCTGTCCCTTCAAGTCAGGGTCACTGCCTAGCTTTATCTGGGCTCCTTCTGACACTCTAGACGCCTGGAAAACTCCGCCAGGAGCAGCCCAGGACCTCACAGAGCTTTCCTCGGTGTTTCCCTCTTCCCTGGACCACCATTCTGCCCCGCGGGGTTCCTACTGCCGGGAAAGCTGTGTTTCGTGTTCTGTGCAGTTCTCCATACGTTGGAAGTGGTAGACCAGCTAGCCATGGGAAGTTGGGACAGTTCGTTTTAGACGATAATAAGCTAAGCAGACCCATTGTGAGTCTACTTAAAAAAGCAGAGTGAGTAACTTTTAAGCAAATGTGTGTGTTGATAAAATGAGTGATAAGGAATCATCAGTCCAAAAGAAGGCTCAAAAGGAGAGAACAAACATGTCAGTGAGTTTTATTCAATGATAATGGACAAAATATTCTAGTTAATGAAGAATGCCACCCCGAATAAAAAAGCCAACCCAACACAATTATATGCTGTTTGTATGAAATGCAAGTACATCATAAGGACACATAGAACAGCTGAAAATAAAAGACTGGATAAAAGGCATTCTATGAAATTGTTGATTAAAAATAAGACTGGTATCACTATGTTGATATCAGAGAAAATAGATCTCAAGGCAAGAACAATGGAGAACAGATGAATCCACTAGGAGACTTCAACATCCCCCCACCCCTGTTAGAAGTGGGTAGACCCAGTAGGCAGAGAATCAGGAAGCGCCCTGTTGAGACCATCATCAACCAGATATATGGGAGTAGAGGCCATGTCAGCCAACGACAGCAGAACACACATCCTTTGCAAACTCACATGGAACACTTGCCAAGACAGACCACATTCTGGGCCACACTGCTCTCCTTAACAAATTTAAAAGTATAGAAACTATAGGAGCGCCTGGGTGACTCAGTGGGTTAAAGCCTCTGCCTTCGGCTCAGGTCATGATCCCAGGGTCCTAGGATCGAGCTCTGCATCGGGCTCTCTGCTTAGCTGGGAGCCTGCTTCCTCCTCTCTCTCTGCCTGCCTCTCTGCCTACTTGTGATCTCTCTCTGTCAAATAAATAAATAAAATCTTTAAAAAAAAGTATAGAAACTATACAACAGAAAAAAAAAAAAGAAAGAAACTGTACAACATCTGCTTTCAGACCACAATGGAATTAAATTAGGAGTCATAACAAAAAGAAAGCTGGAAAATTCCCCAAACTCTTGGAGATTAAACTGCGTACTTCTAAATAATGTGAGTCAAAGAAGAAATTGCAAGAGAATTTTTTTAAAGATTTTATTTATTTATTTGACAGACAGAGATCACAAGTAGGCAGAGAGGCAGGCAGAGAGAGAGGAGGAAGCAGGCTCCCAGCTAAGCAGAGAGCCCGATGCAGAGCTCGATCCTAGGACCCTGGGATCATGACCTGAGCCGAAGGCAGAGGCTTTAACCCATTGAGACACCCAGGTGCCCCTGCAAGAGAAATTTTAAAATATTTTGAACTAAATGAAAATGAAACACAACTTATCAAAATTCATAGGATGCAGTGAAAGCAATGCTTAGAGGGAAATTTATAGCATTTAATGCATATATTAGAAAATAAGAGGGGCACTTGTGTGGCTCAGTCACTTAAGTGTATGCCTTTGGCTCAGGTCATAATCTCAGGGTCCTGGGATCAAGCCCTACCTGGTGTTCCCTGCTCAATGGGGAGGTCTGCTTCTCCCTCTCCCTCTGCCCCCTCCCCTGCTCGTGCTCTTTCTCTCCCTCTCTCTCTCTCTAATAAATAAATAAAATCTGGAAAAAAAAGAAAATAAGAACTATCTATAATCAATAATCCAAGGTTCCACCTTAGGAAACTAGGAAAGAAGAGCAAATTAAATCCAAAGTAAGCAAAAGAAAAGAAACAATAAAAATTAGAGCAGAAATGAGTGAAATTGAAAAAAGGAAATCAATAGAATCAATGAAACCAAAAGCTGGTTCTTTGAAAAGATCAATAGAATTGATAAGCCTCTAGCCAGGTTAACTAAGAAAAAGAGAATGACATTTATAAGTATCAAAGCATTATGTTGGATACTTGGAACTAATACATGTCTATTATACCTCATTTCTTTAAAAAAGATAAAGAGAGGACACAAATTACTAATAACGAAATATGGGTGGGTTATCATTACATGAATATTAAAAAATTTGCTAGTGAAACAGTGTGAACAAGTCTGTACTCACACATTTGTCTTCTAGAAATTGAAAAACGATTGCAAAATATATATGGAGGTGCAAAGGAATGTGAAAAAGCCAAAATAACTTTGCAAAAGAACAAAGTCGGAGAACAAACACTACCTAATTTCAAGGCTGATCACAAACTTTAGTTATCAAGATGGTGTGGTACAGTGTGACATGGGAAACAGAGGCAGAAGAGAAATTACTGAATTTCTTACTACCTACAGCCTATTGGCAAGTCCTTGCAACAGGCAGAGTGACCTTCCTCTAGGAGCTCAGCTGCCTTGATATTGATACTCTGCTGAGGGCAAAAGGCAATCTTAGCCTGACCCCCAGGATCCTGTAAGTCTGACTTAGCATAAAAATTCCTTTGGAAACTTCCTTTATCTCTGTTTCCTAAGATACATGCTGGCAATCATCTCCAAGCTTATGGCCCACTGATATGCCTCTGAAGGGTCTCACGACTAAGGTTTTATTAGACGGTGATACATGACCTTTTCTCAACAGCTAGCCCCTTCAAGGTCCTGGAAACCTTGCTTCCAAATTCCTTAGAAATTTACGTTCTCCCTGACCCCCTCCTGACTTGAAAGTATATAATGGGCCTCCTGACCCCAGTGCAGCTCTTCCTGCCCTCAGGTCTATCCCTGTGCTTTCAGAAAATCACCTTTTTGCACCAAAGATGGCTCAAGAACTCCTTCTTGGTCGTTGGCTTCGAACCCTAATGTTCTTTCTTGCATCATATGGAGTCCAAACGTGGGGTTTTGGGACCAGAGTCTCATCTAGACTCCGAGCCACAGTGCAAACTTGGTGAGTACTTTCTCTCCTCTTCCTTTGTGCTCATTCCAGGGGCTCTCCAAGGACCATAGTCTTAATTGGAACACCTTCCTGTTGATTGCTCAGGCTACGGTCCTCTAGCCCATAGTTGGTCTATGGGGAGGAGAAAATCTGCCTTTTGGCTGGAATTTGGTACCCTGGCCAGGATGGTAATAAGACCCAGAAACTTGATGCCTGCTCTTTGTTCCTGTCCTTATAGGAAGTTGTCTGTCTTGGGCACAGGACAGCCACCAAGGTCACCAGGACGGCTGCCCATCTAGACCCCTATGTGAGGTTTTCCTTTCATTGATCTAGTGTGATTCCCTCCACATCCCTAGTCTAGCTGCTTCTGGCTGCAGGACCTCCACTGGGAACCGCCCAAACCACTATCTGATGGCATTAAAACCCAAGTGGGGACCATTTACTAGGGAGGTTGGCAGTAAGGAACTACCTGTGTTGAAACAGCTCTTAGACCATGGTGGATTTCTATCTTTACTGTTTTCAGTCAATGTCCTCTACTTACTAGTTAAATTACAAAAATTGGTGATTTCCCTTGTAAAAGTTTCCCAGTGTTCTCCATGGGTTAAATACGGTGGGTTCTTTAAGGCAAGGTAAGGCATGACCTTCAAGGCATGGTCTTGTGGTCCATACACCAGGCTCCCATCTATAGCCTAGGAAACAGTGGAGAAGCAGGGGGACGCTAGCATCCCTCCCACAGGGGCCTTTATTGGCGGCGGTGGTCCTAGTGATTTTGTTCAAGGGGTGCTTCAGGTCACTTTTTTAAAAGATTTTATTTATTTATTTGAGAGAGCTCTATGTATCTCCTGACATACAGGGTGAAAACTAGCAAAATAGGCCTCCTCTGAATAAACCCAAGTTTGTGGAGGAAAGAGGCCATCCCAGATGAAGGGGATTCTCTCTCTCTCTCTCACTGCCCCGCCTTCTAACAGACTCTAACAGATGTGGGGGCTTCTCCCTCAATCATTTCCCAGGTTAATAGCTATAACTGGAACCAACTGTGGTTAGTCTTCCTCGGGACAGGGACTTCAAGAAATATTCCCAAGCAGCTGCTGAAACTCCCTTTGTTTTGGGGAAATTCCCTGTCTTTTCTGGCCCAACATGGATGGCCTATCCCCCCTTGTTGGCAGGAAAACATGGCATCTGCTCCTTCATTGGAGATGATGAGTTCTAGAACCGGGAACCCTTTTTCTGCCTTCTGGCAGCACTTCCCCTCTTCTGTTTCCCCCTCCCCCTCCTCCTGTTTCCGCACTACCTTGGACCCTGGGTGCGGCCTACAAAACTGATAGCCCCAAGCACTATGGCTCCTTCTCCCCTCACCATCAAGGAGCGAAGAGCACCCCCAGGCCCTAACACTGCCCACTCCAGATTTCCCCACCAGGGTCCCAGGTAAAAATTAACAAGGGGGAGGATCCAGGTGGGACACAATTCAGTATTTATTTTTTTTTAAGATTTTATTTATTTATTTGACAGACAGAACAATTCAGTATTTAAACTAAGTTCAGAATCACCTGGGTGGCTCAGTCATTGGGCATCTGCCTTCAGCTCAGGTCATGATCCCAGATCCTGGGATCAAGCCCCGCATCTCTGCTCAGCGGAGAATCTGCTTCTCCCTTTCACTGAGCCCCTTTGCCCTGCTTATGTTCACTCTCTCTGTGTCTCTCTCTGTCAAATAAATGAATAAAATCTTTTTATTTATTTATTTTTTAAAGATTTTATTTATTTATTTGACAGACAGAGATCACAAGTAGGCAGAGAGGCAGGCAGAGAGAGGAGGAAGCAGGCTCCCTGACTAGCAGAGAGCCCAATGCGGGGCTCCATCCCAGGACCCTGAGATCATGACCTGAGCTGAAGGCAAAGGCTTAACCCACTGAGCCACCCAGGCACCCCGAATAAAATCTTTTTTGAAAAATAAAAAAAAATAGGGGCGCCTGGGTGGTTCAGTGGGTTAAAGCCTCTGCCTTCGGCTCAGGTCATGATCCCAGGGTCCTGGGATCAAGCCCTGAGTTGGGCTCTCTGCTCAGCGGGGAGCCTGCTTCCTCCTCTCCCTCTCTGCCTGCCTCTCTGCCTTTAAAATAAAATATTTTAAAAAATTAAAATTAAATTAAAAACAAACTAAGTTAATTTGTTGGTTTAATTAAGATAGACCTGTCTTTCAAGTTATCAGCACTAAACATGAAACTTTTATTCTATGGAGGTTTGCTGAAGGTCAAATAAGTTCGTATTATCTCTGTTGCAGTTTGTTAGCAAAAAGATAACTTAAAATTAAGATTAATCTCATCTGTCTCCAAGTTTTCATGGGTAATTGTTACGATAGCTTTCAGAGACTATGGTAACCTGAAACTTTTAAAAGTTTTGCTTAGATGATAAATGGGATTAAATTCATTGAATGGCAAGTTCTTTTCCAAATAGGATAAAGTACTAAATCATTGATTGCTAAACATAGGTTTGGGCTTTTGAGTTCTTATTGCAAAGAAACTAAGAATATTTGGGTCTGTTGGTAAACATGCTTTGTACTTAACTGACTCATAAATTTGCTGTCTGAAGAGTTCCGGTGTGACAGTTCACGACTGGTGACTACTTAGTCTTCACTGGAGACTAAGGTTTCTTTCTTTCTTTCTTTCTTTCTTTCTTTCTTTTTTAAATATTTTACTTATTTATTTGACAGAGAGATAGCAAGAGAGGGAAGGGAGCACAAGCAGGGGGAGTGGGAGAGGGAGAAGCAGGTTTCCCACTGAGCAGGGAGCTCAATGTGGGACTTGATCCAAGGACCCTGGGATCATGACTGCAGCCTAAGGCAGACTTAATGACTGAGCCACCCGGGTGTCCCTAAAATGAATGGATTTTAAAGCACACTGGTATAAGATTGAAAGTCCGTTTTCTCCCTGTTAAAAAGACAATGTTTTCTTGAATTGTTGGTTGGCTCTTGATAAGAAAATGTAAACAGGTTGTTTTTCTCTTTGCCTGCCCAATAAAAACAGTGTCTATGTTTTGCCTTTATCTAAAGTTTTTGATGATCCCTAATCCTGTCTAGGTATGTGCTTTAAAACTTTCTGAGATTTTAACAAACTTCCCCAAGATTTAAATCGTAAACAAAGTCTCATTGACTAATTAGGCTTGTTTGTTTTGGTATGTTACATTCTGGTATAACTTTGTCATCACTAGATATTCTGGCTATGGAAGTGTTATGTGTCACAGAAATAACCAAGTTTCCTTGTCAATTGCATCAGCATAAACTCTCAGATCAGATCATTAATGATGTACATTTCTGAGTTTTTGTCATTTACAATTGTTCTTATTCTCTTACAAAATGAGTTTCATTTTCAAGGAGATTCATAAAAAGGACTTTTGGGACAAATTCAGAAAATAAATATCTTTAAGATTGAACCCGAAATGGGTGAGAGTTTCCAGAACTAACAAAAAGCTGCATTCAAACTGAACAAGAATAATAACATGGAACTAAATGAACTAAAAAGATGACTAGTTTTTGTGACTCTTGTTTGAAACATTGCTGGTTCTCTGATGTTTGCTCTTCCAGATTAAGGAAACTTTTGCTTAAGGTATCTGTGACTTGGGACGCCTGGGTGGTTCAGTTGGTTGAGCGGCTGCCTTCGGCTCAGGTCATGATCCCAGCGTCCTAGGATCGAGTCCCACATTGGGCTCCTTGCTCGGCAGGGAGCCTGCTTCTCCCTCTGCCTCTGCCTGCCTCTCTGTCTGCCTGTGCTCGCTCTCTCTCTCTAACTAGTAAATAAATAAAATCTTTAAAAAATTTTTTAAAAAAGGTATCTGTGACTCACAGAAATGTGATAAGTTTTCATTTGTGAACAAATTCACGCATTCAACTTTTCTCTCTACCTGAACACTCTGAAATTCAAAAGGTCTCAGTGAATATTCTTTCTTCTGTGGCAATCCTGTCATTTGCAAAAATTCAATAAGAATCTGTTCTCCTTGTAATCCTGGACACCATTGGAAACAGTGGTCATTTTACCAAAGGTTTTGACTGGACTGTCATATTTGAGAGAGACATGCCTAGACTCAGATATGACCAAACAGCTTTAAGGAACTAAGATTGACTTTCTGTAACATGGAGCCATAAAGCCCCTTGGAACTGTTGGCCTGATATCTGCTTACAGAGTTCCCAGCAGCCTCAGCAGGTGAGGAAAGAATGTCACTTCCTGGCAGGTGCAGGAGCCTCAGGAGACTTTGGGGACCTCGTGAAGAGGAACTCACCCCAATATACAGGTATTGTAGGCATGTCTGATGGCAAGTGGTTGGCTTGACTTCTGGCCTGGAGAGGCTACTGAAAGTTCAACCTAGAAATTCCTTATAAAAGATCCAGCAAATCAGATTCTCAAAGATCTAAATGATCAATCACTATTCTTGCTGAGCTTAGGTAACAATCAGGCCAAGTTTGTTAAGATTGGACTTGTTTTACAAATTAGTCTTGATTTGGCTATTTCTAGAAAGTAGAGTTATTTTAAGGAGAAAAATTATGTTTCAATAACTCACCTTTATGGATGGTAAACCCTAGTCCTGATTGTCTTTGAATGATGTTTGTCTAAGCTAGACAACTTGAGAAATTTCAGAGATATTGCCACAGTAACTCATGTATAGACGACCTTCTTGCTTGTTATTCTGTGGGGATAGTAATAGGACCCCATGGACATATTGTTGGGTCTGTAATCAAAGGAGCAAGACTGATACAAAGCGAAGGTCAAGCAAAGCTTTATTTCGCGCCAAGCATCAAGAATCAAACTGACAGGCCAGGGCCGTCTCTTACAAAGAGGTGACCTCTCCCCGTCTTACAGACTAACTTTTATAGGGTAAAGGCCATGTGGTTGGGCCCGGTCACACACAGGTGGCCAATGAGATTGTAACACACAGAGAAAGCTGCCATGCTAGGTCACACACAGGTGACCAACTGTGTTACAATTGACCCCATAATAGACATTTGAACTATCCTATCACCTTGGTCAGAATTGGCGTCCAAAGGGTGGGGTCCACACACCTTGGTAGCTAGGGAGACAGTATGCATGCCCCATTGATTGGATACCTACACCAGGCCTGACCCACCCTTGTATTTGGGCTTTGTTACCTGGGACTGGTTTCCGGGACTTGTTTTTAAGTAAATCCCTTGTGGGGAGCAGCAACGCCTTGCGGAAAGGGGGCAGGGACAGTTTAACTTTTACTGCATAAACACCACAATGGCTATTCAACCGAAATGGAGCCGTTTTGGCTAAATAGGCCCTTACAATATGATTATTTGAACAGCTGAAAATGGGACTGATTCCCCAACAAATGTATATCTCAGCAATCACCTTGACCAGTTCTGTGTGGCTCAGATGACAAAAATCGCTCCCTAAAAGCCAAGAGCATACCCCACTCCATGGAGTTAGCCATGGACTTTGGAGATAATGGATGACCCCACTTTCCTTATGATTGGACTAGATGGTGCACTTGGGGATGTCCTTATCTTCTGAGACAATCTTCTCCCACTTGCCAGTGATTCCTTACAATTAAGACATTGTTAAGGCTGGACCTCAAATAAAGAGGTCTTCTTGATGGTTTTATTCCTTAGTCATATTTATCCTAGAAGCCGCCTCTATTGAGATACAATTACAAAGTCTTTAGCCAAGCACATGACAGTCCTCCTGGTGGGAGTCTCAGAAGCTCACTCTGGGATGGTCCCTGCCTGTAATGACTTCCCATTAGGTCCAGAGTGTCTTAGAGAACAAAGGCCACCAAAGGATGATGGGAGGCTGACTTATTAAATACTGGGCTCTGCTTATAGGTATGCCTGAAATATACTTGACACCTGTCAGACTTTAAACCCAGCTACCTTTATGCCTGGACCTGACCATCATCCTTTTGTAGAGCATAACTCTTCAGAGGCCATTGATCTTGTTTATTCTAGTCAACCAGATTTAAAAGATCCCCCTGTTGAAAAATGCAGACAATAGTTGGTTTAATGATGGTAATAGTTTCATGAAAAGGGGGAAATAAGAGAAGCTGGGTGTGCCCTAGTGCTCACTTGTGCTTTGCAATTGCCAAAGCCTTAAAAATGAATATTTGTACCGATTCTGAATATGCTTTCCTAGTCCTGCAGGCTCATGGAGCAATTTGGAAGAAAAGGGGATTATTATCAAGCCATGACTCCCTGGTCAAATATGGGCCTGAAATTATTCTTCTTCTTAAGGCTGGACACCTACCTAAGAAGGTAGCTTCAATTCACCTCAAAGGACATCAGAGGATATGACCTTAGACTTTAAAGGAAACAATTCACTAGACCATGCAGCTAAGCAGGCAGCACAAAATAAACAAATAAGGGGCGCCTGGGTGGTTCAGTGGGTTAAAGCCTCTGCCTTTGGTTCAGGTCATGATCCCAGGGTCCTGGGATGGAGCCCCGAATCAGGCTCTCTGCTCGGCGGGAGCCTGCTTCCCCCTCTCTCTCTGCCTGCCTCTCTGCCTACTTGTGATCTCTGTCAAATAAATAAATAAAATCTTTAAAAAAATAAATAAACAAATAATAAGTCTTCTACCAACCTTAGCTCCAGTAAAGTCTCCAAGTCCAGCCTATTCAGACCAAAAAATGCACAGGACTGGCTTGTTAATAATGAGAGAACAATCTTTAAACCCCAAAATAATCAATGGAAGTTAATACAGCATTTACACCACGCTACTGATTTGGGTAAAAAGGCCACAGAGGTGAAAAAAACTTTGCTAAGAGAAACTGTCCCTAGATTTGGACTCCCTTGGTCTCTACAAAGTGACAACAGACCGTCTTTTATTACACATTTAAAAGATGGCCCTCCAAAACAGAATAGCCCTTGGTATCTTGACTGGAGTTAAAGGGTCCAGAATTAGATGACCGTCTCCTAACAGGATCCAGCAGCTATGCAGCTCTAACTTGTATCCATGGCTTCCCCCAAGCTGGGTAGGCCACTGGACTCAGTTTTGCCTGGATCCACAGACACATTATTAAAACCATGACCAAGCCAGCCAACCTTCCAAATTTAAACTAATGGTGGACACATTCTGTGTCTCGTTGGTATGACCACCTAACACCCATTTTTATTCCCTCTCTGGGATTGGAGGGTGTTGTCTGGCACATGGAAGCTCTTAATAAGTACACTGTCAGAGCCCTGAGTGAAACTCTACAACATAGCTTGGCTTTAGGTGTTCTAACAGCTACATAAGATGGAACTCCTGTTGGCATAAAAACAGAATGCTGTGCATATGTTCCAGACTATCACAATGTATTTCTGGATTTCTACCATGAGTACTGAAATTGGTGCTTTAAATGATCCCTCCTCTCTTTCCCTTAATGATGGGTTGAACTTCTGGACTAGAAGAGGATTTTTGTCAACTGCCAAAGGACTCTTATTTGGTTTTTTTCTTTTTGCTACACTAGTCATGTTTGGGGTTTTCTCTCTCCACTTCGCTGCCCTAACTTCTGACCAACAGATGATCTCAGGATTCAGCAGCCTCTGCCTTTTGTAGCTCCCAGATCTGTATAAGCCCCAGCCAACCAATGCTGACCCATAGGTAGGGACATCTCTACACCCCTATTCAACAGCAAGAAGTTACAGAAGATGAGACCATCCTCCCCTCAGCAGCTTTAGACTTAAGGGTCAAAATTGTTCAGGGGGAATAATGTGGGAAACAAAGGCAGAAGAGAAATTAGTAAATTTTCTTACTACCTGCAGCCTATGGACAAGTCCTTGAAACAGGCAGAGTGACACTCCCCTAGGGACCCAACTGCCTCAATGTTAATACTTTGCTAAGGGTAAAAGGCAACCTTAGCCAGACCCCTAGGATCCTGTAAGTCTACTTTATTATATTTTTAAAGATTTTATTTATTTGTCAGAGAGTAAGAAAGTGCACAAGCAGGGGAGCAGCAGGCAGAAGGAGAAGCAGACTCCCTGCTAAGCAAGAAGCCCTATATGGGGCCCGATCCCAGGACCTGGGCTCATGACTTGAGCCAAAGGCAGATGCTTAACCAACTGAGCCACCCAGGTGTCCCTGTAAGTCTACTTTAACATAGAAAAATTCCTTTAGAAACTTCATTTCTAAACCCCTCAAAACATGTATTGGCAATCATCCCCTAAACCTATGGCCCAATGATATGGTAATAAATGATATTTTCCTAATAATAGCAACCCCCCTCAAAGTCCTAGAAAACTTGCTTCCAAAATAGCTTAGAGACTTACCCTCTCTCTAATCCACTCCCAACTTGAAAGTATATAATGGACCACTCCTCACGACCCCCTTGCAGCTCTTCTGGCCCACAGGTCCTGTCCCCATGCTTTAATAAAATCACCTTTTTGCACCAAAGATGTCTCAAGAATTCCTTCTTGGCTGTCAGCTTCGGAACCTTTCTTTCCTGCATCATAGTGTAAAGATAGATGAATAAATTAGGCTAGAAAAGTGTCCAGAAATAGACCCACACATATACGGACAACAGTTAAAGGTTCAAAGGTGGTTCATTTGAGAAACAGTGTTTTCAGCAAATGTTGGGACCACTGGATAGCCACATTTAAAAACTTTTGGGGGGGCACCTGGGTGGCTCAGTAGGTTAAAGCCTCTGCCTTCGGCTCAGGTCATGATCTCGGGGTCCTGGGATCGGGCCCCACATGGGGCTCTCTGCTCAGCAGGGAGGCTGTTTCCCTTCTTCTCTCTCTCTGCCTGCCTCTCTGCCTACTTGTGATCTCTGTCTCTGTCAAATAAAAAAAAATTAAAAAAAATAAAATAAAAATAAAAACTTCAGGATGTTGGGACGCCTAGGTGGCTCAGTTGGTTGAGCGGCTGCCTTCGGCTCAGGTCATGATCCCAGCGTCCTGGGATCGAGTCCCACATCGGGCTCCTTGCTCGGCAGGGAGCCTGCTTCTCCCTCTGCCTCTGCCTGCCTCTCTGTCTGCCTGTGCTCGCTCTCTCTCTCTCTCTCTCTCTGACAAATAAGTAAATAAATAAATAATAAATAAATAAATAAATAACTAAAACTTCTGGGTGCCTGACTGGCTCTGTCTGTAGAGCATGTGACTCTTGGTCTCAGGGTGCCAAGCGCATACCAAGCGCATACAGTGAACAAAGATTTTCATTTCGGTCAACCAGCAGTTACAATTCAATCATTACTTGACAAAGGAAGTTGCATCCCACTCTGCTCTTTTCCCAATAAATGTGTTGTCATTAAATTTGATATGTAATCAACTGTGACACCCTCCGATTATCGTAATTAAGCCCCAGCAAACTTACTTCAGAACCCCACCCATTAGTCAGTAACGGGAGGACCTTCTTTGCCAAATTAGACAATGATTTTTTTAAAAAGATTTTATTTATTTATTTATTTGGCAGAGAGAGAGAGAGATATCACAAGTAGACAGAGAGGCAGGCGGAGGGGGGGTGCGGGGAGCAGGCTCCCCGCTGAGCAGAGCCTGATGCGGGGCTCAACCCCAGGACCCTGAGATCATGACCTGAGCCGAAAGCAGAGGCTTTAACCCACTGAGCCACCCAGGCGCCCCTGATTTTTGAGTAGTAGAAGGGATGCTGCATCTGTGTGCGAGTGCACTATTTACAGTGTAAGGACGACAGACATAATGCGCTTTCAATCTTCATTGTCAGCACTACTTTCCTTGGCTAGCCTAGACCATCAACAAAACTATCAGTCAAGCCCTGATTTGCAGAATCTGCGATATCCATGGTGTAAACAACTCCATCCTTGCTGCGGGCTGCCATTATTAGGTCAAGGAAATGAGGCTGGGACAAGCCGGGGAGCAGGTCACACGGCATTTCCACCATTCCGAGAGGGCAGATGTGAGTACATCTACAGCATGGATAATGTGAAATGAAGGAGGATATCTCAGGTTTGTTTGTTTTTTTTTTAAGATTCATTTTCAAAAGATTTTATTTCTTTGAGATTTGAGAGAGAGAGAGAGCAGGGGAGGGGCAGAGAGAGAAGCAGACTTCCCAATGAACAAGGAGCCTGATGTGGGACTCGAACCCAGGACCTGAACCAAAAGCAGATGCTTAACCGACTGAACCCCCAGGCGCCCCTAAGATTTTACTTTTTTAAGTAATCTCTACCCCCAATATGGGGCTCAAACTCACAACCCCAAGGTCAAGTCACGTGCTCCACCAACTGAGCCAGTTAGGCACCCCTGAGGTAAGATATGTTGTAAAAGATAAAGTAGTAAAATGAATACAATAAAATGAAGTTTAATTTTTAATAATGCTATGTTTGACACCAAGCTTGTACAATTCCTGAAAATTTAACAGTTGGGTTTTGTAAGCCTATACAAGCCAGTCACAGCACATGGCTGGGGTGTGGGTAAGGAGTGCAGTCCCCTAGAGAACCTTTGGCAGCCCTTTGTAACAGTACCTGGATGCCCTTTGGTCAGTACCTCCACTCCCAGAAAGGCAGCTCCCAGACCCTAGCACATCGTCTTGGAGGGACTCCTAAGAGGGTTGTCTGTAGGGTGGGTCTCTGGAAGCAGTGTAAGGATTTAATGCTAGGGAATGGATACAAGATCGGGCATAATCTCCTCTCTGCCCATTGAAGGCACATATATACACAACATTTAAGGTTTGCCAATGATACATCAGTAGGCATCCTGAACACACTAGAGTGGATTGGGGAGGTGTCTGGGGAGAGAGGTGAGCTATGAGATCTGATCTGAGGAAACTGGACTGCAGACCTCTCCACCGCCCAGGTTCAGAAGGGTGAGGCAGTGGGTGCATCTCCCCTTCCTCCCCATAGTGATCTTGAACCGGAAAGATGGAGCCTATGGGTGTGGAGGAAGTAGGTCTGAAGGGGCGATTTGGACGCCGGCACTCTTGGCGATGATGGGGGAGAAGCAAAAGTATGCGCTGGGGCGGGGGGGGGGGGGCGGTGAGGACCTGGGAAGGGGGTACAGTCCTGAGGCACCGAGGTGCTCCCTGTGCAGGTCGCCCTTGCTCCTGCTCACAGCCTGCGACCTCCTGCAACCTCCCCTTCTCTGACAGATGCCCCAGCCCTGCCAGGCCATGGTAGACCAGTGCCCACTCCTCCCAGTTTGTGACCATAACCAGAGCTCCTCCTGGTCCACGGAGACCTCCCGAAGCAAGTGAGGTGTCGGGCCTATTGGGAAGCAGAGGGCTGACCATGGCGGAGAGGAACCCCCGCAGGCAAAGGGTCCCCTCACTCAGTGCTGGAGTTCCCTTGATCATTCCCAAAGCAGAATCCTGGCACGGGGAAACCAACCCCACTCCCCAGGGAAGGCAGAGCTGATTCTCCAGCACTCCGGGCAAAGGGCAGTCCCACGTCTGGCAGCCTGCCCGCAGCTGACCCAGAGGCCAGGGAGCACCTGCACGCACAGCGACTCCGTCCTCTCCTGGGGCAGCTGCGGGCACCGGCACACACACAGCGGCACCAGGGACCGGAGGCCGGCCAAGCCCCCACCGCCCAGCGGCCTCTGCGCACCACCCTCACTACCGGACACCGCCCACTCCCTCTTGGCCACAGAGCCCACTCAGGCCCCTGGGACGGCAGCGGGCACAGGGAAAGCCTCACCCGAGGGCATGCGAGCGCCCCGGGCGGCCCCCAGCAGACCGTCCTACGCGTCTTGTGGCCCCTGGAGACCTTCCTCCCGCACGGCCCGCATGCAGGGTGCTCTCTCTGCAGGGGGTTGAGGAGGCCTGGGCCGTGCGCCTGGGAGCCCGCCTCCGGGCCACACAGGACACCAGGCCCGCACGGGGACAGGGCAGCTCTGACGGCCGTGGGGGCGTCTCCCGGCGCTGGCCAACCCCGCAAGCGCCCTCCGCCTCGAAGCCGCGCCCCCCGACCACGCACGCTTCCGCCACATGGGCGCGATGCCCCTCGCCTGACGTCATCTCCGCTGGCCGTCGAAGAGCCGGCCGCGGGAGCCGCCATGCTGCGTTACGGCGGCCGGCGGGCCCTCTTCGGCGCCGCCGCGGACCGCCTCGCCGAGGCCCCGCCCCCCGGAGACGTCACTGCGGCCGCCTCGCGGGCGCCGCCATGTTCGGGGTCCTCGCCCCGGCCGCGTAGGTGTCTTCATAAGATGCCGGCTCGGCGGCGCCCGGCTTTCTCCCCTCAAGATGGCGTCCATGCGGGAGAGCGACACGGGCCTGTGGCTGCACAACAAGCTGGGGGCCACGGACGAGCTGTGGGCGCCGCCCAGCATCGCGTCCCTGCTCACCGCCGCGGTCATCGACAACATCCGCCTCTGCTTCCACGGCCTTTCCTCGGCCGTGAAGCTCAAGCTGCTGCTCGGGACGCTGCACCTCCCGCGCCGCACCGTGGACGAGGTGAGGCGAACGGCGGTGGGGGCGCGGGGCCGCCCCTTCCAGGGACCCGAGACTCGGGCCCTGCCCCCTTCTCTCCGACTTTCCCTGTTTACCCCTCCCAGTCCTCCCCCGGACCTTCACAGTCACCCGGAACCCCGCGACCCTCACGCCCCCCCTGCCCACGGACCCTCATTCCCGCCCCGGGACCCTCGTCCCCGACCTTCATTCCCGCCCCGAGACCCTCGTCCCCGACCCTCACGCCTCCACCGACCCTCACGCCCCCCTGCCCACAGACCCGCATCCCCGCCCCGAGACCCTCGTGCCCAACTCTCAAGCCCCACGGACCCTCGTGCCCGACCCTCACGCCCCACGGACCCCCATTCCCGCCCCGGGGCCTTCGCCCCCGACCCTCACGCCCCCTGCCCACGGACCCTCATTCGCGCCCCGGGACCCTTGTCCCTCGACCCTCACGCCTCCCCCTCACTCCCGCCGTGGTCAGGCCTTCCTGTCTCCCGACCGCCGGCCCCCGGGGTGCTGGAGGGGAGGAGCTGGAGCCCACGGGCCGGGAGGGGAGGCTGGGAAGCCGCCGGAGGATGAGGGGTCCCGGGGCCGGCATCGGGACCCCGCAACCGGGGTCCGGGCCGCGGAGGGCGGCGGGCTCCGGGTTCTGTCCCGGGCACCTCACGGAACAGCCGCTCGTTCGGGGCGCTTGTTCACGAATCTTAGGGTTCTTCCCGCGCAAGGGTGCCCAAGTCGCTCAAGGCGTGGGTGTGAGATTGGTCTTGTTTTTCCGAAACGGCACACTGTATCGGTTTTGGCGGGAGGTAAACTAGGTTTCAAAATACCCAAGCGTCGGCGGCTAACGTGGTGCCGCTGCGGTTGTCCGAAGGACGCGGCTGCGGTCTGTACCTTACTGGCTGCGGGTGGAGCCCGCGCTCAGGTGCGCGTCTGCGAGGCTGGCGGGGCCGCGCGCGTGCCCGAGGTGCTCGTCCATGCCGCGGCTTCGGCTCCCCGCGGCACTTCGCCCGTCTTGTCCTAGGGAAACGGTGGCTTGTGGAGTCGCATTAGGGGGTCAGTAAGCACGTACTTGTCTGGGGTTGCGGGGTCACGGCACTGTGCCCCCTTTTCCTTTTCCAAAGGGGCCCTCCCCCACACTTGCCCGCCTGCTGGGTGCCTAAAGGTGTTTGGTGGAGTTCTCCTGTTTGTTCTTTCCCAGAGTAACTGCACCATTTTAAGATTTATTTTTATTTTTTAAAAATTTTTTAAAGATTTTTATCTAGGGGCGCCTGGGTGGCTCAATGGGTTAAGCCTCAGCCTTCGGTTCAGGTCATGATCTCAGGATCCTGGGATCGAGCCCCGCATCGAGCCCCGCATCTGCCCGTATCGGGCTCTCTGCTCGGCAGGGAGCCTGCTTCCCCCTCTCTCTGCCTACCTCTCTGCCTACTTGTGATCTCTGTCTGTCAAATAAATAAATAAAATATTTTTTAAAAAGAGAGAGAAGTTTAAAAAAAAAAGATTTTTATCTATTTATTTGACAGAGAAAGAGTCAGCGAGAGGGAGCACAAGAAGGGGAAGTGAGAGCCGGAGAAGCAGGCTTCCCACCAAGCAGGGAGTCTGATGCGGGGCTCCATCCCAGGACTCTGGGATCCTGACCTGAGCCCAAGGCAGACGCTTAACGACTGAGCCACTTTTTTGAAGATTTACTTACTTTTTACAGAGCAAGCCAGTGAGGAGGGGAAGAGGTAGAGGGAGAAGCAGACTCCCCGCTAAGCAGGAGGCCCCTCTTGGGGCTCCACCACAGGACCCTCAGATCAGGACCTGAGCAAAACCAAGAGTTGGTTGCACCTAGGTACCCCAGCATTTTTTAAATTGAGAATTAATGTGGGGCGCCTGGGTGGCTCAATGGGTTATAAACCTCTGCCTTCAGCTCAAGTCATGATCTCAGGGTCCTGGAATCAAGCCCCGCATGGGGCTCTCTGCTCTGCAGTGAGCCTGCTTCCTCCTCTCTCTCTCTGCCTGCCTCTCTGCCTACTTGTGATCTCTGTCTGTCAAATAAATAAAATCTTTAAAAAAAAATAAATTGAGAATTAATGAACATACAATGTTATCTTCAGGCATGCAGCATAACCGTAATGGGGTTTGCATGTATTGCCTATGATCAGTGCAGTAAGCCTACCATACATGCAGAAATTTTTTTCCCTTGGCAGGAGAACTTTCAAGACTTACTGTCTTTTTTTTTTTTTTTTTTTGAGTTTTTTTTTTTTTTTTTTACAGAGAGAGACACAAGAAGAGAGGGAGGACAAGCAGGGGGAGTGAGAGACAGAGAAGCAGGCTCCCGCAGAGCAGGGAACCTGATTTGGGGCTCAATCCCAGGACCCTGGGATCATGACCTGAGCTGAAGACAGATACTTATCGACTGAGCCACTCAGATGCCCCAAAACTTACTCTCTTAGCAACTTTCAAATGTGCAGTACAGTATTATTAAGTACTTTCTCCACATTGGGTGATTTTGATTTGTATTTGCTTTAATACTAACATGGTTGAGCACCCTTTCATGTATTTATTCACTGATTTTCTTTTTCTGTGAGTTACCTCTTCACGTCTTTTGTGGGGTTTTTTTTGACAGTCCTTTTTTTTTTTTTTTTTGCTTTTTTAAAACATACACACATATATCTGTAGATATATAAACGTCAGTTGGCAGTCCTTCTTCTGTTATATATTTTATAGCGATTGTTAGTTTTAAACCTCATGCAGGCTTTTTCACAGAACCTTTGGAGGTGCAGATGCTCTCAGCTGGGACCGGCTGCTATTGGTCTTGCCGCCTTCTGTGATGGGACTGAGCTTTTCTTGTTGAGAGCTAACGGGAGGGCGTTCCTGCTATCTCATTGGAGCAGCTCCGTTCACCTTTCACATTCTTCAGGCCGCCTGGCCTTGATAATTGTGTGAAGCTGGGAGTCCAGTTTCCTTTTCCACATGGATGTCCAGTTAGTCCAGCCCCATTTATTGAAACTGCTGTCTGTCACTTCTGTGGGTCTGTGCCTGGGGTCTGCGGGGTTCCTTTAGGCTCTCATGTCACTGTGCGGATAACCCACTAAGTCCTGTTGCTGCCACTGTATACTGAAGTCTGGGCAGCTCAGCTCACAGCAGCCCCTCCCCCACTTAATTCTTCAGGAGCGACTTTGGCTGTTCTGAGTTGTTTCTACTTATGTATATATTTAACCTTCACTTCTCAGGTTACACATACATCATGTTGGGATTTTGATTTAGACAGTTGAATTTATAGTGCATTCTGGGGTGAAATCATCTTAATATTGTATCTGATAATTTGTGAATTATCTTTCTCTCTATTTAGATTTCCTTTAATATTTGTTATAAAGTTTTATGATTTTCTTTATAGAGGTCTTCCATCTTCTGTTAGATACGTTATTATATATTTCATATTTTTCATGCTGTTGTAAATGATATCTGTTCAAATTTATCTTTTTTATTTTTTTTATTTTTTAAAGATTTTATTTATCCATCCGACAGACAGAGATCACAGGTAGGCAGAGAGGCAGAGAGAGAGAGGAGGAAGCAGGCTGTCCGCAGAGCGGAAAGCCCGATGCAGGGCTCAATCCCATGACTCTGGGATCAGGACCCGAGCCGAAGGCAGCGGCTTTAACCCACTGAGCCACCCAGGCGCCCCTGTTCAAATTTATTTTTTAGATGAGTCTGTGAATAGCTTACTAATTGCAATAATTTTTCTGTTGACTATTTTTCTGTGTACTTACTACTATCTTTCCCATTACTTTTTTTTCCAAGATTTTATTTATTTATTTGACAGAGAGAGAGAGAGAGAGATCATAAGTAGGCAGAGAGGCAGGTAGAGAGACAGGGTGGGGGTGGGAGCAGGCTCCCCGCTGAGCAGAGAGCCTGATGCAGGGCTCAGTCCCAGGACCCTGAGATCATGACCTGAGCCGAAGGCAGAGGCCTAACCCACTAAGCTGCCCAGGTGCCCCCTACTTTTTATTTCTTTTTCTTGCCTTACACTGCGCTCATGAGGACCCCTCCAATACATTGTCTTTTTTCTGATTACACAATGAGAACTTTGACTATTTTGATGATAAATATTATGTTTACTATTATTTTTGGTAGATAGATTTTATCTGGTTAAGGAAATTCTCTTCTATTTCTAGATTTTTTATATTTTATTTATTTTTTAATCTTTTTCTTTTTTTTAGATTTTTTTTTTTTTTTTTAATTCATTTGACACAGAGAGCACAAGCAGAGGGAGTGGCAGGGTAGAGGGAGAAGCAGACTTCCTACAGAGAGGCGGGAATCATAACCTGAGCTGAAGGCAGACACTTCACCGACTGAGCCACCCAGGTGCCCACCTCCTAAATTTTTTTTTTAAGTTGTAATCATGAATGAGTTTTCTTAAGAGTTCTATTGATATATAATTTCACTCATTTGAAATGTAAATTGAGTGTTTTTTAGTATATTCAGAGTTGTGTAACCATCATCTTAGTCAATTTTAGAACATTTTCTTCAGCCCCAAAATAAGCAAATTGGCAGTCTCCCCCTCCACCACTACCCCCACCTTCCCCAGCCCGAGGTGACCACTGATCTGCTTTCTGTGTCTGAGGATTTATCTATTTTAGACATTTTGTGTGAATGGAATCATACAATATATGATCCTTGTGACTGGCTTCTTTGACTTAGTGTAATACTTTTGGGGTTCACTGACATTGTAGTCTGTTTCTACTTCTTTTTTATAACAGATAGTCCACTGCATTGATAGACCACATTTTATTCCTCAAATATTTGTTAGTTAATAGACAAGTATTTGTCAGTTAATAGATATTTGGATTGTATACACTTTTTGACTCTTACGAATACTGCTGCTGTGAAAGTTCACGAGAAGTTTGTATAGACTTGTATTTCCAGTGTGGACACTGGGTTTCAGTTCTCAGGCATAGGTCTCAGGGAAGACGGGTTGGCTCGTGTTATTACTGTCTTGAGGTCCTGCCAGCCTGTCTTCCACGGTGTCTTCAGCTTCTTCACAGCTGACACCAGCAGCGATGTTTGAGTGTTCCAGTTTCTCCCATCCTTCCCGTCCTATGAACATGAATGGGTTTTGAGTTTTAACAAATGGTTAAAATATCCCTTGATGCGTAATTCCCCATATTTATAGAATAGCATTAATTATAAACCAACTTTGCATCCTTGAGGTATAAACCTAATTTAGTCATTTTATTTATTTTAATACTTACTTGAGAGAGAGTGTGTGCGAGCACCACAGGGTGGGAGGGGCAGAGGGAGGGACAGTTTGAAGCCAACTCTGTGCTGAGTGTGGAGCCCAGTGTGGGGCTTGATCCCAACACCCCAAGATCATGACCTGAGCTGAAACTAAGAATCAGAGCCTCAACAAGTTGTGCCACCCAGGTACCCCTAATTTAGCCATTTTATATTGTTGGATTATGTTGTCTTGATAGTTTGTATAGGAATTTTGTATTTATGTTCATAGGTGAGATTTACCTCTAATTTTACCTTTTTTTTTTTTTTTTTTTTAAAGATTTCTTTATTTTAGGGGTGCCTGGGTGGCTCAGTGAGTTAAAGTCTCTGCCTTCGGCTCAGGTCATGATCTCAGGGTCCTGGGATGGAGCCCCGCATTGGGTTCCCTGCTTACCAGGGAGTCGGCTTCTCTCTCTCTATCTGCCTGCCTCTCTGCCTACTTGTGATCTCTCTGTCAAATAAATAAATAAAATCTTAAAAAAAAAAAAAAGATTTCTTTATTTTAGAGAGAGAGAAGGGCATTTCTTTATTTTAGAGAGACCAGGAAGGGCAAAGAGGGAAAGAGAACCTCAAGCGGACTCTGTACTGAGCAGGGAGCCCATTGTGGGGGTCCATCTTGTGATCGTGATATCATGATCTGAGCCGAAACCAGGAGTAGGGTGCTTAACTTGACTGTGTCACCCAGGTGCCCCTCTGATTTTACTTTTCCATATTGCCTTGTTAGATTTTTGGTATGAAGTTACGCTACCCTTATACAAGGGCTTATAGTCTATCCTCTGTTTTCCTTTTCTTTGGAAAGTTTAATAATCAAATTATTATTTACTTCCTAAGTGTTTGGTAGAATTTAGTAATAAAACCATATGGGGGACCTGGATTTTCTTTGTGGGAAGATTTTTGAGTTTTGATTTTTGGTTTTATAGTCTTTTTTTTTTTTTTAAAAGATTTATTTATTTGACAGAGAGAGACACAGCAAGAGAGGGAACACAAGCAGGGGGAGTGGGAGAGGGAGAAGCAGTCTTCCCGCGGGTCTCCATGTTCCTGGGATCACGACCTGAACCGAAGGCAGACGCTTAACAACTGAGCCACCGACTGAGCCACCCAGGTTTTATAGTTTTCTTCCTTTTGTTTTTTTTTTTTTAAGATTTTATTTATTTATTTGACAAAGAGATCACAAGTAGGCAGAGAGGCAGGCAGAGAGAGAGAGGGAAGCCAGCTCCCTGGTGAGCAGGGAGCCCAATGCGGGCCTCCATCCCAGGACCCTGAGATCATGACCTGAGCTGAAGGCAGAGGCTCAACCCACTGAGCCACCCAGGTGCCCCTATAGTCTTCTTCTTTTTTTTTTTTTTATAAGATTTCATTCATTTATTTGACAGACAGAGATCACAAGTAGGCAGAGAGAGAGGAGGAAGCAGGCCCCCAGCTGAGCAGAGAGCCCGATACAGGGCTCTATCCCAGGACCCTGGGATCATGACCTGAGCCAAAGGCAGAGCTTTAACCCACTGAGCCACCAAGGCGCCCCCGCCCCTATAGTCTTCTTAAGTAAAAGGTTAAATGTTACATATTTTTTAAAAAGATCAGCCATTTCTACTAAAACTTCAAGTTTATTAGCATAAAGTGGTCAATATCCTTTTTTTTTAATATCAGAAGCATGCGCCGTAATCTTTCCTTTTTCATTTTTCCCTCATTTTTCTTTTTCTTGATTCTTCTAACCAGATATTTTCAATTTTCTAAGACTTCAAAGTACCAACTTTTGGCTTTATTGATATTCTCTGTTACGTTATGTATTTGTTTTGTTTCACTACTTTTTCGGACTTTCATTATTTTCTTCCTTCTACTTTCTTTTTTATTTTGTTCTTTTTCTAATCTTTTAGGTTGGATGCAGACCTCATTTTTCAGCTTTTTTTCCCCCTAAAATATATGTGTAAAGCCATACATTTTCTTTTAATCCCAACATTAGCTGCATCCTGCAAGTTTTGATAAATAGCATTTTCATTACTAAGTCACAGTATTTCCCAATTTCTATGATGATTTCTTCACTGATCCTGTGTGGTTTAGAATTGTTTCTTAGTTTCTGTACATTGGAGAGGGAGAGATTTTAGTTATGTTTTTGTTAGTGAATTCTAGCTGTATTGAATGCTTGTCAGAGAATATAGTCTACATTATTTTAGTTGTTTGAAATTTAAGATTTGCTTAATGGTGAAATAGTTTTTATAAACATTGTGATTAAACTTGAGAAGCATGTTTATTCTCTAGTTTTGAGGTCCACTACCCAAAATATGTTTATTAGGTCAGTTTATTGTATTGTACAGGTCTACTATAGTCTTACTAATTTTTTAAAAATTGTTTTACCAGGGACGCCTGGGTGGCTCAGTTGGTTAAGAGGCTGCCTTCGGCTCGGGTCATGATCCCGGCATCCTGGGATCGAGTCCCGCTTCGGGCTCCTTGCTCGGCAGGGAGCCTGCTTCTCCCTCTGCCTCTGCCTGCCTCTCTGTCTGCCTGTGCTCGATCTCTCTCTCTCTCTGACTAATAAATAAATGAAATCTTAAAAAAAAAAAAAATTAAAAAAAATTGTTTTACCAATTACAGCGGGGGTGTGTTGATCTCTATTATGATATAGATTTGTCTGTTCCTCCTTACAGTTTTATCAACTTTTGCTTTATGTATTTTGAGCCTATGTTACTAGGTACGTGCAAATTTAGAATTGGCTTTTATTAAAAGGAATTGGCTCACATGATTATGGAATCGAAGAAGTCCTGGGATCTGCAGCCAGCGTGCTCGAGACCCGGAGAGCTGATGTGCAGCACTAGTCAGAAAGCTAGCAAGCTGGAGACCCAAGAAGAGCCAGTGTTCCTTCCAAGTCTGAAGACTGGGAAAGACCAGTGTTCCATCTCAGTTAAGCTGGAGTTCTGTCTTCAGTGGACTTGAGGCTTACGCACATTAGGAAGGGCAATCTGCTTTACTGAGCCTACCAACTCAAATGTTAGTCTCATCCAGAAACTTCTCATCCGGACACGCTTAGTTTGAGCAGATGTCTGAACACCCCGGGCCAGTCAGATTAGCCATCCCAGACAGCAGCTGCCATAGCTGCTGTGTTTCTTAATGGAATCCTGAAACCAGTTTACTTGTTTTGTGATGTATCTGTTCCTCTCAAAAGCTAAGTAAACAACAGTTCTTAGCTAATACCTAGGAAGAGGAAGAGAGATTAGAATGGTGCATTGCTTTGGTTTATTTTGTGAGGGGTCCAGAAGTCGGTTAAGGCTCCTGCTCTCTAAGTATTTTTATCTGGTTAGGGGAACAAGAATGATGTCTTGAAAATGGAGGCTAATGGTTTCAGGAGACAATGTACACGAGGTGTTTTGCTACCTACAAAATGTCATAAAATGTAAATAGTGACTTGAGGTTTGGGCTGTTTTTGAAAGGGCATTAGGAAATAAGAAATGCTGGTACTGGATAAAACCAGCGATCACTTTGGTCTAAGTCATTGACATTGGCACCAGTGGAAGTTCCAGGGACAGCAGAGATGGCTGGGAAGTACTGTTAATTATGCAGAATTAACCAACTCTTGAGATGACCACGGCTAGTCCTAGGGATGCCAGTGCTCAGGGACTGGGAAGCTGCAAACTCCTCCCCGGGATTCTCAGAAAGATAAGGCCAGCTGCAAGGTGGACCAGAGGCAGTTTATCCCAAGGCGGCACTGCCCTTGGCAGGTCGTTGTAGTGTGTCCTTTACTCACTGCAGCTGTTTTCGTCCCAGAGAAATCACTGTCCAGAATTACAGCTCAGAAAATTTGCTGTTGGAAATATATCCATGAGAATGAAATATCCCACTTTTACTCCGAGGATCTCTCACTTGGTCACAGAGAAACAGCCTCACTTTCCAAGCTGGGGGCAGAGGATCAGACAGGAGTGTGTGAACATAACATCCACGCCTCTCACATGTGTGGTTTTCGAGGACATTAAACCCAAATCCATGTCACAGTTCTGACACAGACCTTGTGACACACAGACTCACCACTTCATTGACATTTTACCTAAACTCTGCTGCCATGCCCCCCCTTCCCCGCATCCAGTACCTCTCTAGAAAATCTCAGTAGTTATCCCTTCACATATTGCCTTTACTTCAGTTTCTTTCCCTTATTCTCTGCTTCTCCAAGGAGGTGCATGTGGGACTCCCCTCTGTCTCCTGAGCCATATGTCTCCCCTCCGTAGCTTCTAGTGGTTTCCTTTCTTTGTTATGGTCTGCGTAGTGTCTGATTTAGCATCCCATCCCTTCCTTCATCTGCCATTAAACTGTTTATTGACTCCCTTTTCCTGTGCTGTGGCACTCTTACCCCCACATCCTGCTCCCACGTACCTGCAGGCACCAACTGCTCTGTTCTCTTTATTTATTTTAAAAGATTTCATTTATTTGAGAGAGAGTGTGCATGTACAGGCAGGGGGTGGCAGAGACAGGGAGAAGCAGAGAGAAGAGAGAGAACGAACACAAGCAGGGGGAGCGGTAGGCAGAGGGAAAAGTAGACTCCCTCTTGAGCAAGGAGCCCCATGTGAGACTTGATCCCAGGACCCTGGGATCATGACTGGACCCAAAGGCAGCCGCTCTTAACCAACTAAGCCACCCAGGTGTCCAAGCTCATAACTTTTTTTTTAAGATTTTACTTCTTTATTTGACAGACAGAAATGAGAAGCAGGCAGAGAGAGAGAGGGAGAAGCAGGCTCCCTGCCAAGCAGAGAGCCCAATGCGGGGCTCGATCCCAGGACCCCGAGACCACGACCTGAGCCAAAGGCAGAGGCTTAACCCACTGAGCCACCCAGGTGCCCCATAACTTTTTTTTTTTTTTTTTTAAAGTTTATTTAAGTAATCTCTGTATCCAGCCTGGGGCTTGAACTCATGATCCCAAGATCAAGAGCCAAGTGCTCCGACAGAGCCAACCGGGAGCCCCTGTAGTTCTTTGTTGAGTAGGCTGCCTCTGTGTGGACATGCTTTAGAAACAGGTCTCTCCTTGTCTCCTTGTGTGGACTGTCTCGCTCGGGGAGACAGGCAGGAGAGGGTGGCTAGGTGCTAGGTGTATGCATCACTTCCTTTTTCTTTTTTCTTTTTTTAAAGACTTATGTATTTTTTTGAAAGAGAGCACATGGAGAGGGAAAGAAAGACTCTCAAGTGGACTCCCTGCTGCGCACAGAACCTGCCACGGGGCTGGATCTCATGACCCTGAGATCATGACCTAAGCTGAACACAAGTGGGGCCAACTGCGCCTCCCACCCCTGCTGTGTGTTTCACTTCTAAAGAAAGCCACTGACTGTTCTCCAGGGCGGTGGTCCCATGTCATCTTCCCTCCAGCTGCTGTCTTCTATGTCCGACAGTGTCTGTCCTCTCAGGCACTCCTAGTTTGTTTTTCTATAGTCACTAGTGACACTGAGCGTCTTCTCTTGTCAGTCTTGCATTGCAGATCTTCTTTGGTAAAGTTCCTGTTCCCATCCCAGCATATTGTTTTTAATTGAGGTAAATTATATTGTCTTATGTACTTCAGTCAGAGTTTTTAAACAAAACATTTAAACAAAACATTATTTTTAAGATTCACCCATGTTGCTCTTCATCTCCTCCAGCGGTTGGCAAACTGGCAGTGACCTGTTCGTAAGGTCTGTGAGCTGAGAACGCTTGCACATTAGTAAAAGGATTGCTCAGAGTTGTGTCATTCTGGTGTTTTGGGTTTTTTTGTTGTTGTTGCTTTGACGTGGCCCACAAGCCCTAAAGTGGTCACTGTCAGTTCCTTCACAGAGAGCTGGGCAGACTCAGACCTGCCCCGCTGGGCCCCCATGCTTGGTGTCCCTGTGCATGGCCCCCTCCAGCTCGGGGTGACAGCTGCCTCTGGGCTGGGTATGACTAGCAGTGCCACAGCATGGAACTCCTTCCCCATGGGCCACTGCGAGGATTTCTGTGGAATCTGTGCCCAGGGCTGGACGTGTTGGGTCATAGGACCATATTTCAGTGGTGAGATTTTCTTGTCCACACCCCCACCTGCAGTGCCTGATGGCACTTGTACTCCCCTTGCCCCTCGGTTTTGTCTGCTTTTCTGTTTCTGTGGATCAGATGGTTGAAAAGTGCTGCCTTGTATTCATTTGAGGCAGCTGTCCCTGTGTTCACTACTTTCTCAAATTTCTGCCTTGTCCATTGCCTGTTAATAGCATCTGCCTTTGGGTCATCTGGGTGGCTCAGTTGATGAAGCGTCTGCCTTTGGTCATGATCCCAGGGTCATGAGCCCCACCTTGGGCTCTCTGCTCAGTGGGGAGCCTGCTTCCCCCTCTGCATATTGCCCCCCCCACCCCGCTTGTGCTCTATCAAATAAATAAAATCTAAAAATAGTATCTGTCTCTGTTTCCATTGGGGTTGCCATCTTGTTGATTTGGAGGGACTCTGTATATTTGGGATGGTAAACACTGCTGGTTTTGAACAAACACTACAGATTACATCTGCCGTTCTGTTACCTGTCTGTTAACTTTTTCATTTGCCCTTCGCTGAACAGAAATCTTTCGTTTTAACACACAATAATAAATTTTTGATTTATGGTTTGTGCTTTTGAAGTTTTAAGAAGTCATTAGATGTGCCTCTGTCATTTCTTTTCACTTTGTAGCCCTCCCATTCACTGCATCTGGAGTGCACCTTCAGACATGCTGTGAGATTGGAAGCCGGTTTTATTTTCCTCTGAGTCCCGAGTCTGTCCCCAGCTGTGCACTTAAATGCAGGCCAACTCTCTTTCTCATAGATTGGGGGGGGGGTGTACACATGCTTGCGCGAGAACATGTACACGCATGCATGAGGGCATGCGATGTTCCAGCAGCTTGTGCCAGGTTGCCCTCTTGGCAAGAACTGGAAGCTGCTTACTTCATCAGGCATCTGTCTCCCCCAGAAGCCCCGTGAAAGCCTACCATGAGAATGTGGCTGAAGGTAGGGTTCTTGTCGAAGATTTTAATCTAAAAGTGTCCTGGACTGCTGTAAGAAAATATTGTCAGCCGGGTTTAAACAGCAGACATTTATTTTCTTAGAATTCAGATGCTGGGAAGTGCAAGGTCTAGGTGCTGGCTGATTCAGTGTCTCGTGGCTATGTGCTCACAGGATCCCTCTTTTCCGTGGGCACCACCTCCGCTGTGGAGGTCCTGCCCTCAGTACCTTTTCACTTCCCACTCTCACCACATGGGGGTTAGGGTCTTAGCTTCTAGTTTGAGGGGGACACACATTCAGGTTGTAACAGTAGTCTTTCTGGTTTTAACCTCCCTGCCTTTTTCTTTTTTCTTTCTTTTTTTAAACATTTTTATAAAATCTCATCCATTTGGGGACACCCGGGTGGCTCAGTGGATTAAAGGCTCTGCCTTCAGCTTGGGTCGTGATCCCAGGGTCCTGAGATCGAGCCCTGCATCAGACTCTGCTCAGCAGGTAGCCTGCTTCCCCCTTCACGCCCCCTCTTGCTTCTCTGCCTACTTGTGATCTCTGTCTGTCAAATAAATAAATAAAATCTTAAAAAAAAAAAAATCTTGGGATGCCTGGGTGGCTCAGTTGGTTAGGCGACTGTCTTCGGCTCAGGTCATGATCCAGGAGTCCTGGGATCGAGTCCTGCATCCGGCTCCCTGCTCAGCAGGAAGTCTGCTTCTCCCTCTGGCCCTCCCACTTCTCATGCTCTCTCTCTCTCTCGCTCTCTCTCAAATAAGTAAAATCTTAAAAAAAAAAAAAATCTTGGGGCACCTGGGTGGCTCAGTGGGTTAGGCCTCTGCCTTCAGCTCAGGCATTGATCTCAGGGTCCTAGGATCAAGCCCCGCATCGGGCTCTCTGCTCGGCAGGGAGCCTGCTTCCCCCCTCTCTCTGCCTGCCTCTCTGTCTACTTGTGATCTCTCTGTCAAATAAATAAAAATCTTAAAAAAAATTTTTTTTTTAAAAATCTCATCCACTTGGTCTCCTGGTTGTTGTACTAGTTTGCTGGGGCTGCTGAACAGAGTGTCATGAACTAGGTAGCCTAGGACAACCGAAACACTGTCACACGGCTCTGGGTGGCCTCTTCTAACCTGCTGTGGCTTCCAGTGGTCTTTGGCGGATGGTGGGGGCACCACTCACCTTGTCTTCCTTCCGTGAGTGTGGTTCTGTGTCCAGATTTCCCTTCTTGGTAAGGACACCGGTCATGGTGTTGGGCCTATCTCAACAGCTTCATTGTAACTTGACCACCTGGAAAGGCCCTGTTTCTGAACACAGTCCTATTGTGAGGTTCTGGCATATCTTTTTGGAGGAATACAATTCAGCTGAAAACACTAGGCTTTCATGAACACAGGTGGGTTCTCTGTTCATCTCGTGCTCACTTGAGAGCATTTTGAGACCAGGTCTTCTTTTGCTTGTGTCTATGTCCCTGAAGCCCCACCTTGCCTGGCTGTCAGGAGAGACTCAGGGTCTCTAGGAAGCGTAGGTTATTAGAGGGGTCACGTCTGCTCTGCATCTTATTTTGGGAGGCTTCCGTATTGGGGCATGTGTGGTGGCCTCGTTCTTTCCGCTGCCCCATGCAATCTGCCGTAGCTGGCTGGTCTCCAGGCTCGTCTCCTTGAGGAAGCGCCAGCCTGGCTTCCGGGACCACAGGCCCAGCTGCGTGTCCAGAGGGCTCCAGTCTCCTGGCGCCTGGGCCGGTGACCATCGCCTGTGTTTTTGATCCTGGTCTCCTAGACGTGTGAGGTGTGGACATCATCTTTGTAGCCTCTCCTCTCCTGGTGTTGTTGTCTGCGAGTGTGGGTGCTCAGGACTTTGCTCACACACTGTGTTTCCTGTTCTAAGTGCTTTGGGGCTGATCTCTGATGGGGGAGCCTGCCATCATACTAAGCCACTGCAGACACATTTAAATAGGAGTGATTGTTTTATATATAACTTCAATTGCCTGAGATGTTCTTATTCTTAATTCTTTGTAGTAAGGGGCAGTCGATATTGTTTAAATTTTCATTTTGTGCCTTTTTGTTTTTGAACAGAGAACAGAGCTTATGGCTCAGCTAAAGAAAAGAGGGAAGGTGGTAGATGGGGCCATTATCTCTAACAAAAAGCCCCCGCCACAGATGTTAAAAAATAAATGTTTACAGTTTTTGCCATGAACATATTTCTACATCTTTCAAGAGATGGCCTTTTAGAACCCCTCTGCTGGTGCCCAGTCCTGTGTGTGGCCGACAGGGGGTGCCCAGTGTCAGAATCGAACACCTAGGAGCTTTAACCTGTGTGAGGGGGCCAGGAGGCTTCTGCCCTGGTGGGTGGGACCCGCAGCGTGCTTGGGTATGGGGACTCTGTCAGGCCAGGAGTGCCAAGTCTCAACGAGTCTCACGTATGAGGGATGGAAAGGAGCTCCATCTGGGCCTCTGCCCTAGCCATTCCGGGGGCCAGCACAAATGCAGGGGTGGGGGTCAGGCAGCAGGAGCCCCGTGCAGCCTTCTGCCCCTTCCAGGGCCCTCACTCTGCTGAGCATGGCAAGGCTGTCTGTGTCCATACTGCCCCATCGGGACTGGGGGCTGGTCTCCCCATCACCATGGTGCCCCACCAGCAGGTCTTCTAAGCGGGGGTGTTGGTGGCCTGGTGGAGGTTCTGGGTAACGTGCGCTCAAGGGAGGCAGGTGCTTGTCTTTGAACAGCATTCTGGTCTCCTGCTGTCAGTCAAGGAGCCTGGATGCCATTGGGAGCCACCTCAGAGGCTTCGGGGAGAGGCAGCTGCCCCAGGGCCCAGTGTGCGGGCAGCAGTGCGGGCGAGCATCATGCCCTGGCAGAGGCAGTGGCTGCCTGGGTCAGGGGGATGGCTGTGGGGTGGAGGGCACAGAGGAGGAGGAGCCTGCAGGCCCCCACAAGGATGGGCCGGGTTTGGAGGCCATTGCTGTAGAGCGTGGACACTGTTGTGTGCCCGCAGAAGCTACAGCGGGGTGCGAGCAAGGCCCCTCTGTTTAAAAACAAAGGTGCACGCACACTGGCTTCTGCCCAGCTCCGTCCTGCAGTCATGAGCAAGGTGCTGGCGTGTGTCAGTTGCGGGGGTTGGAGGGTCCCAGGAGGGGCGGGCAGGGGTGGCATCTCTTGGGGGGGCCCCCCTCAGGACTACTGTCTCTCCTTTCTTGGCAGATGAGGGGAGCCCTGGCAGAGATTATCCAGCTGGCTACTTTGGACTCGGACCCCTGGGTTCTCATGGTAGCTGACATCCTAAAGTCCTTTCCCGACACAGGCTCGCTTAACCTTGACCTCGAAGAGCAGAATCCCAACGTTCAAGACATTTTAGGAGAACTTAGAGAAAAGGGTATGTGTGTGTGTGTGTGTGTGTGTGTGTGTGTGTGTGTTTTCCGCTGGGAGGAGGGAGACAGATCTTCCTTTAAACCTCTTTGCTAAAGTGAATTCGGTGTCTGGAGTGTTGCATTGTATGCCTGCCTGCCGTGTACATGGTCCTCCCTGGATGCTGGCCCCCAGCTTCGTACCAGGATAGTCTTTGCGAAACAAACTTGGGGCAGCCCGCAGGCTGCTGCTCACCACGCTTGCCGTATCTGAGCTCTGTGACCACTTTCGTTGTCACACGCGCTCTCTCCCTGCTCAGCTCCTTGAGGCCATGGGCTCTGCCCCTTCAGGTCGCAACTCCAGAGCCTAGATCATTTCCTGGCACAGAGTAGATGCTCAGAAACATGTGTTGAAGATACTTACCAGTTCAGTTGTTCTCAACGGGAGCTGAAACTATTTAGGAAATACTGGCCAGTGGTCAGGACTGTAGCTGAGGCGGAAGGCTGGTCCTCCCCCGGTTCCTCTCCTCGAGAGAGCTGGATCTGGTGTGCCCTTAGAGACGGGACCCGTGCTACTACAAGGCCAGTGGCCAGCCCGCCCCCTGCAGGTGGCCCCGACACCCCCTCTCCCCTCTGAACTGACCGCTCTGTCAATTTTGATCTCTAATGGACCACACACCCCACGGATGCTGCAGGAGTAGCGGGAAGCCAGCCCCACAGGTCTCTGTCCTGGTGCTTAGCTTGCCCAGGGTGCAGGTGAGGTCTATGCCTACCTGGTGACTTCTCTGGGTAGAAGGGCCTGCTCTGAAGCTTCTGGTGGGGGGTACTCCTTAGCCTGGTCCTAGAGGGAGTACCATGGGGGGGATGGGTACACAGGAAGAGTGGGGGCTGGGTTCACGCTCCTTCCCCCAGGGTTTCTCCTGAGCTCTGATTGCTGGGTGATCACCCAGAGCCAGTAGCTGCCTGGGTGCTGCTTCAGAGGGCCAGGCTTCAGCAGAGGTGGGGGAGGTCGCTGGCTGGGACCACCGCACACTTTCCCTTCCTACTGCTGGGGATGTGTCCTGATACCTCCGATGCCCTCAGGATACTCACAGCACCCTCCAGAAATAGTCGTGCTGCCAAGGGGCAGGTGGGCCGGACTGGGCTGGGGCAGTTGGGCTGTACGCTGGTGGCCTTGATGGCTGGGTGACGGGGGCCGGAGCCTCCGGGGAGTCCACGCCCTTGTTTTCTGTTTTGAAAAGCAAGCGGAAGATCCAGGACTGTAAACAGGAGACTGCACGTGGGTTTGCATTTTCACGTGAGACGTGTGCCAGCTGTGGCGCGTGGGAGGGGACGCGGCTGTTAATGTATCGTGTTGGTTCTGGGATAAGCAGTGAACGAGTGTGAGGCGTCCGCCATGCTGCCCCTGGAGTGCCGGTACCTGAACAAAAGCGCCCTGACTACCCTCGCCGGGCCTCTCACGCCCCCGGTGAAACACTTCCAGTTGAAGAGGAAGCCGAAGAGCGCCACGCTGAGGGCGGAGCTGCTGCAGAAATGTGAGTACCCCTGGCCTGGGAGGGACCCACTGGCTCGGTTCACAGGGTTTCCTCCTCAGGGCTTGCTTGCTGGAGCTCCTCTGGCCCGAGGACACCCAAACCATGCAAGACGGCTGCCCACGCAAAGTGCGGTGTTTGGGGTTTTTTTGAAGAAATTTATTTATTGCTCTGCTAAACAATGTTCTAAAGTCTGCTTTATAAATTGGGAATTTTTAGGTTAAAGTGTCTGTAGTCTTTGTTACAAAAATGAAACCTACAAACCATGCCACGGGTGGCGGGAAAGGTGGCCTTCTGAGGGCCTTTGGAAAGGCTGGGCCTCCCTCATTTCTGGAGTTGCAAGTGATGCCCCTTTGGCCTTAGAGATGTTTGGCCATTTTACTTAATGTTTTCTCAACTAGCAGCGTATAAAATGTGTGTGGAAGATATTTGCCAGAAAAAAGGCAAGAAAATGGATTCTTTC
The DNA here is from genome assembly GCA_003697995.1 of Taxidea taxus jeffersonii. NCBI lineage: Eukaryota > Metazoa > Chordata > Mammalia > Carnivora > Mustelidae > Taxidea > Taxidea taxus. The sequence goes on from ML106474.1 coordinate 61,868, forward strand.
AGCCAAATTGCAAAACAGAGGTTTCAGTTCACTTTTCTTCTAAGTGGCCAGGGACTTGGTATTAACCATGTACATAAATGCCCCGACTGCCAAGAACCTGGTGTCCTGGGGCCAGGCTTCGTGGAGCCGGCAGAATGTGGCATGGGCTCAGGCCCCAGTTTCCCCCACACCCCCACCACCACCACTGGCCCCAGCCTCAAATTTCACCTTCCCCTTCCCCATCCCCGCTGAGCCATCTCAGGAAAGTCTCGTTTCCTTCCTCGTGTTCATGCATCTGTGAGGAGAGACGGCAGAGACCGTCCAGAGACCACCAGTGAGGACACCCCACCGTGCCCATGGGGCCTCCCTCCACCTGTTGGGGAGACAGAAGACCCCTCCCGGGGCCTTGGGAGTGCGAGTCTTTCTGCCCCTGGCTCTGCTTCCTTGACAGTAGGGTTTGCTCAGCAGAAAACATTGGAAGTGGGGCCGGGCTGCTCAGGGAACATGGGAATGCTTGCTTAGGAAGAGAAAGCCCTATGTCTGTAGGAACTTTCAGATCTGACTTCTTTGGGAGGTAGAGTCACAGGGGCATTGTGCCTCCACAGTCAAGGGCTCGGGCCTGACTTAACGCAACCCTCCTTACAGCCACTGAGACGGCCCAGCAGCTGAAGAGGAGCGCAGGGGTGCCCTTCCATGCCAAAGGCCGGGGCCTACTCCGGAAGATGGACACCACAAGTAAGGCGGCGCCACACCCCCGGGCTCACCGTTGCTTGTCAGAAGGGGCTTGACCTCAGAGACATGCTCTCCCCTTGTCACAGTGGCACTTAAGTGTCGAGATCTGCATGGGCCCTGAAGGCACCTTGAGGCATGGTGGTGAGAGGACACAGGAGATGAGAGCGCTCAGACTTGAGTTAAGGTTTCCTGTTTGCAGAAGGACCTGGAAGGTTATGTGTGAACGTGCCAAGAGGAGCCAGACTAGAATTTGAGGGAAACCCTCGCTTCTGGCCTGCTCTAGCAAGCCCAGTGCTGCTCTGTTGGGGGGGGGGGCGGAGGGGAAGGGGCACCCCCTTGCAGGTGGAGAGTGAAGTGCCCATAGTAGCAGGTGGCCCCAAGGCATGTTCTTAGGCTGCACCTCCCTCCTCTGGGGTGGAAACAGCCCTGCACGCAAGTGGAACAGATGTGAGGAGAAAACCAGTTGCCCTGGGGCTTGGCCCCCAGAAGGTACTGGACAGAAAACCCAAAGGGCAAGAAGGCACAACGGCCATTTTCCCGGGGCCCAGGGCCGACCGGACAGCAGGGAAACTGGGTCACCTGAGAACAAAATGGCTGTGCATACCTGTTGGAGCCCAAACGGACGCCTCAGGGGGTCCCCTTCTGTAGGCCCCATCCCAGTGAGGTATCTTGAGGCCAGTGGCATGGTCACTATGCTTTTGACACAGCATCCAGTTCAAGGTCCAGCATGCTTCTCTGATCCTGCTCATGGTGCTAGGAGGGGGCCACGTGTCCCCTGGTCCTGCATCACGGTGTGAGATCTGAGCGTGGGTCAGGAGGCGGAAGTGGGGAGGCGCCAGATGCCCAGGGACGGGGACAGGCCTTGTTTGGGAGGCACAATCCCTGTGTGTCAGGCTACTTTGTTGTGATAGACTGGGGACCAGACTCAGGGGGAGGGCGGGGTATGTGGGGGTCTAGCCAGGAACAGGTCTGATTGCCGAGAGGTACAGGAAGGAAGCTAGGCTGAGAGTCCCATCTCTCTGGGCTGTCAAAAGGCTCAGCATGTTGGGGCGGACAGCTGGAGGTGTGACAGCTTTGTTTCTGTTGGTGGTTTTGGCAGAAATACCTAGATGTCATCACTTCCTGTGGCCTGGCTCTTTGACTCGACACCTGAGTGCTTGAGTACCCGGAGGGCAAGCCTTCACTCCCTAAGGCCCAGGGTCGCAGGTGCCCTGTGGTGTCACCTCCACCCACCCTCAGAGACACAGCCAGTCCGTGGAAATTGGGGTCACACCTGCTGAGCTTCTGACAGGCTCGCGGGGTCGGGGAGGGCACCAGGCCGGCGAAGCGGGCAGCCAAGCGCCTCCCTCCTGTACAGTGTGCAGGTTCTTGTAGAAAAGGGTGGAAGTGGCAGGAGACGAGTCAGCCCCCAGAGTCCAGCCTGCGGGGCAGCCATTGACGGGTACTATCCTCTCCGCAGCCCCACTCAAAGGCATCCCGAAGCAGGCACCCTTCCGAAGCCCCACCACCCCCAGTGTCTTCAGTCCTGCCGGGAACCGGACCCCCATTCCACCTTCAAGGACTCCTCTGCGGAAGGAGAGGGGCGTAAAGGTGGGCAGTTCCCCTGGGCCTCCATGGCCTCACCAGAGCGGCCTGGTGTCCCTCCCGTGGCCGTTAAGGGCAGGCTTCTGTCTGTCTTGGCAGCTGCTCGACATCTCTGAGCTAGATATGGTGGGTGCCGGCCGGGAGGCGAAGAGGAGGAGGAAGACATTGGGTATGGACACAGGGCTCCCTGCAGGGTCTGGGCAAATCGGGGCCACGCCTCCCGACCGGTCCCTCTTTGGTTTCTCCCGGAGGCCAGGGTTCCTCGTGTCCCTGGCGGCTTGTACGGCTCACCAAGGTTGTCCGTATCTGGGGCGCCACAACCACACCTGGCACTCATGCCACAAATGGGCTTCCTGTGTTCTTTGCCCAGAGACTGGGCATGAAACTCATGCTGGGCCTGTACCCTGGGGGCCCGCTAGTCTGGCTCGTGGGGTGCTGTGCTGGCGGGGACACTGGCAAGGACTCTGCTTTGTTAGCAGATGCGGAGGTGGTGGAAAAGCCAGCCAAGGAGGAGACCATCGTGGAGAACGCCACCCCGGATTACGCAGCTGGCCTGGTGTCCACACAGGTGGGGCTGCAGCACCCTCCCCAGCTGCCTGCCTGTCCCCCAGCTCCTCCCACGGCCACCGTGTGTGTTCCCTTTTGTTCCGGTGGTTCCCAACACCACGTGCCCCATGTGGAACGTGTGTGTGGGTGAGGGTGCAGGAGGGCGTGCCGGCCAGAGGCCCTGATGTGGGCATCACATGAGGGCTGAGTGCATGCACACCGCGTGTGGTCTCTGGGGGGGCTCCTCAGCGAGTCTCCTCACTGCTGTGCCTTGGTTTCCCCTCTGCCGGCTGGGCAGGGCAGTGCTGGCCTTGCAGGTGCGAGAGCAGGCGGGTGCTGGCCGTCGGGCCTGTGTGTGGGGCGTGAGGCCTGCCTGCCGTGGTGGAGATCAGTGGCCAAACACAGCCTGCTGCCTAGAGTCTCGTCCACACAGACTGTACATGTGCAGCTCCTGGGTTCAGGGCCACAGGCAGGGGCTAGAGAAAGGCCCCGAGGCCAGGGTGGCTTCTGGGTAATGGCTCAGTTTCTTCCTGTTGCAGGGCTGTTTTCTCATTTCCTATGAGGGAGTCTTCCCTCTATCATTTGCTTTTCTGGTAAGAGGAGACCTCGAATGACCTCTCCTCGGAGGCAGCTGGTTTGAGAAGCTCCCTAAGCCGCAAGGGTCAGCCCAGGCTTGAGGAGAGTGGAACCCGCGGTCCTGCTGCAGGGTTGGGGGTGGAGGTTCACAGTGGAGCCGGTCCAGGAGCAACTGTAAACTCTGTGTTCCAGAAACTTGGGTCCTTGAACAGCGAGCCCGCGCTTCCCTCCACAAGCTACCTGCCTGCCACACCCAGCGCGGTCCCAGCCTCGTCCTATGTCCCCAGCTCCGAGACCCCAGCAGGTGAGCTCCCCACTGGGAGCGGCCCCCTTCCCCCACCCACTCGGACGGGACACGGCCGCAGCTGGCACGGGGCTTCCAGAACATCCATGCTGTGTCCTCCTCGAGCTGTTGCTGGTGCTGACCTGCCAGCACGAGTTTCTGGGAATGAACCCGAAGTTTCTACCTGCTCTGCCCTCTCTGGGGGCACACAGGCGGTGGCCTCTCTGCACTACGCAGCAGGAGCGTTCTGCTGGGGGCAGGGGCAGGGAGGCCTGGCTGACTGTGCCTCAGGCCCAAGGGTCCCCTCCTGGTCCCAGGATTTCAGAAGGATAGGTGGACCCAGGGTAATGGCCTCAACTCTGGAGCTCCTGCTCTGCTGGGCTCGGCTTGGCCCGCCAAGAGTGTGGTCCTGGGAGCACAAGTGGCCAGAGAGGGCCGTGGGGTCCAGCAGGCTCATGGGGCTGGAGGTGGCAGCCTGCCTCTTCCCAGGGCCCGCACATCTCCCCTCGCCCGTCTGGAAAAGCCAGAGACCTTTGGCTCCAAGGTGGGGGTCTCCGGCTTCCACTGTGGGGACCCAGAGCCGAGGTCTCAGGGTGAGCAGGGTCAAGGAGTTGGGGCCGGGAGGTGGAACAAGAGTCTGACCCCCTTCCCGAGGTGGGGGGGGGGGGTCCCTGGCCCTGCGCTGCCAGCCCTCCAGCATACCTCACTCTGCTCACAGCACCGTCCTCTCGGGAAGCGGGCCTGCAGGCCAGCCGGCCACCTGAGGAGCCCAGCACTCCCAGCCCCACACTGCCGGCACAGTTCAAGCAGAGGGCCCCAATGTACAACAGCGGCCCAAGCCCCGCCACCTCTGCGCCTTCAACGCCCACCTCCCCGCTGACGCCCACCACACCCCCAGCTGTCACCCCAGCCACCCAGACACCTCCAGTGGCCATGGTGGCCCCGCAGACCCAGCCCCCTGCCCAGCAGCAGCCCAAGAAGAACCTGTCCCTCACGGTATGTGTGCTCTAGGTGCTGGGCAAGAGCCACTGGGAAGGTGGTATGGATGTGGGTGGGGGTGCCGGACCCACAGCCCTCTCTCTCCCTGCTCGCAGAGGGAGCAGATGTTTGCCGCGCAGGAGATGTTTAAGACGGCCAACAAAGTCACGCGGCCTGAGAAGGCCCTCATCCTGGGCTTCATGGCTGGCTCCCGAGGTAGGTGGGCGCGGCTGGCCCCGTAGGGTGGGGGAGGCAGGATGAGGGCCCCGCGGTGGGAGGGTGGACTTCCCCCTCCTTCTCCGCCCCACCATGCCCTCCCACTCAGCAGCCCCTGCCCTCCACAGAGAACCCGTGCCAGGAGCAGGGCGACGTGATCCAGATCAAGCTGAGCGAGCACACGGAGGACCTGCCCAAGTCAGATGGCCAGGGAAGCACCACAATGCTGGTGGACACTGTGTTCGAGATGAACTATGCCACGGGCCAGTGGACGCGCTTCAAGAAGTACAAGCCCATGGCCAACGTGTCCTAGAGGACCCCCGCACACCCACCTTCACCGTGGGGCTCTGAGGGATGGCTGGCAACTGCTGCCGAGCCCCAGCCCATGGAAGCTTTTAGGTTCATTTCTTGGGGATGTTGTGGACTTATTTTTTAAATTTTAATATGGGTTACCTTTTGTGTGATTTCAGATACTTTTTTGGATTCAATATTACATTTTTGAATGTTAAAGTTAACCAAAAAAGTTATAACTTCCTAATTTTAGCAACAGCTCTGCCTGTTAGACTTTTATCTTTTTTTTTTTTTCTTAAATTCCACGGACCATGAGGGAGGGCTCTTCCTTGCTAGCATGACGCTCTCTCCACCCCACAAGTTTGAGGGGACCAAAGTGAGGCCCAGTGCAGTTGAGGATGGGGTGGGGACGGCCTGCCATGTGCCCGGAGCGGGGGACGCCGGGCCACACATGCTACGTGCAGGTTTTGTATTTGTCTTTTGTACAGTTGTGAGCATTGAGACCAGTCTTCTGGTTCCTGTTTTCATTGTACAATCTGAGTAATTAAAGTATAGCTTTTCTAAAGAAAGCCCCGCAGCCATGTTTATCAGGCCAGCTTGTCCTCTCTGCTCCAGGGCTGCAGCCCACTCGGGGTGGGGGTTGGCGGGGGAGGAGGCAGCAGGACAGTCAGCCCCCACCGCCCACCAACACAGCCACAGCCAGAGGCTCTCTATTGGATAAGACAGGGCCAGGAGCTGAGAAGAGTCAGCAGCTCCTCTCCTGACCATGTCACCTTTGATGGGGATTTGTGGCAATTTATTTACCCCAAAAAAGGAGAGGGGCACTTTTCCAAAAGGAGAGCCCCGCTTATTGTGTCTGGTATTGGCTGTACCTCTGGAGGCCCCATTAGTCTCTCTCTGGCAAGTTGCGAGCAGACAGCAGTCGGAGGATGGGGGGCACCTGTCGGGGCTGTGCCAGGTGCCAAAGGAACTAGAAAAGTGGGAAAAAGCCCCAACCTTCAGAATGCAATCCCATTTAAAATAAGTTCAAGAAAGAAAGCCTTTAAAAAAAATTTTAATACAAAAATACTCATATACAGTTTTTCAAACACAACGTGCCACTTTAAATGCTATTTTCCCCTGACTGGCAGTTCTCACGTCTACAGTTCAGTCTGTTACCCCCCAGAAGGAATTTCAAGTTTTTAAGTCTGTGCAGACCGGTGAGAGCGCCAAGTGTTCCTGAAAGGAGCCTGACCTCGTCCTGTAGGAACCAGCGAACACCGACAGGCACACTTTAGTTCATGTGTAATTTCTGACAGGGCATTTCACATCTCAACAGGGTACGGCAGACACGACGCCCGTGACAGCAATTCACTCTAGTGACTAACGCCCAACACTGCTGTTCGGAGGATCAAGAATTTGGCAACAGTCTTTTGTGTTAATTTTCATCAAACAGGCTTATCTGTAATTCCTGGAAATACGGTAGTTCTGGAAGGTGGGCACTGCACCCCCTGTGGTTTGTACATCAGGATCAGAACTTGAGAGGCATCTTGAGGCGCGGACCTGAGCATGTGGGAGGCCCGGGAGGTGGGGTGTCGCATGTGGTTCCTCGTGGGACAGGGCGAACAGTCTCCCACGTGCTGTGGGCGCCACACTCCATTCCCCATAGTGGTTGCATGTTATGAGCGCCAGGGTGGACAGTCCCCGGGCCCCACAACCAGAAACATGCTGGCGCAGACGGGCGCGACCTCACCTGCCAGGGCTGCGGTGCTGGCCATTCCTGATGCTGGGGAATCAGGAGATGTTGGGGCAATTTTCATTTTGTTTCTGCTTCACGTTCATGACAAAGGACTGAAGCGGACACTCAGAAAGACCAACTCCCCCCAGTTGAGCTCTCCCTCAGACTCAGTTGAGCGCATCAGCCCCCACAGGAAGCCTTACACTCCGATTCATAAACCAGTTTTCTAGAGATTTTCAAAGTTAGTGTTATTTGCTCATTAGTTCAACAGTTTTTGGAAAAAGGATTACCGTATTTAGAATTTTTCCAGAATTTCCTTCAGAAAGATTGTAGAAGAATTTGAAAATATCAAAGTGACTCAAAAATCACAAGATTTTACTCCATCAAATATAAAAATAAGTTAATCTGCTTCCCAAAGTGCACTGCAAGCCCAGTCTGATGGTCTGACTAATGCAGAAGACCCTCTGCTGGTGGGAAAGGACAAGTGAGGCACGTGACCTGCACCCCAGGCCCCAGGCTCTGAAGAGAAGCCCCCACAGTCTCAGGCCCTGGCCCAGAGCCCGCGGGTGTAGGAGCACCTCTGGGCCTGTCACTGGAACCTTCCAAGTTGTTCTGGGAATGAGCATAAATCTATAATCAATCCAGTATTTTCTTAGGATGATTTGAGAAAAATTAGAGTTCTAAACGGAACCCACACACACACACTAGTCCCCGTGTCTTACCAAAGCAAGTGCATTTCCAGAGGCCACCTGAGCCACATGCAGGAGTCAACTGATGACCAAGCTCCCATGTCTCCTGGGTCACGTGTATGGCTCCTTTCTCCAGGATGGCGGTAAGGAGAGGCGCCAAAGGGACGGCCACAGTTGGTAAAACTCTGCTCTTGGTGAGTGCCGGGGGGACCTGCAGACACCAGGGAGCCTCACCAGAAGCAGATTTTTCCCTGTGCTCAGAGCGTGGCAGAGAGCGCCGCACCCAAGAGCTCGTGTCACAGAACCACGGAGAAGCAGTGAACAGGGATCTGGGTCCAAGGACATCCCTCAACTGTGCAAGGCAGAGACGACAAAAGGAGCAGGAGACCTCAGGAGCGGTTTTCAGGAAGGGCTGTTGCACGTCTCTGCAGGATACATGTCCTCCTTAGGTTATCTTAAGAAGAAAGAGCCAGAAGAAAGCATCTGCTGCTGAATATTCCCTTCCCTCCCATTGTGAGCAGCACACAGAGACTGAAGACCCCATTGAGGGCACGTGGGTGCCTGGCAGGACCCCTGTACTCAGGGTGCTCTGGACTCCCCACAGTCAAGAGGAACTTCAAAAGAAAAGCCAACTTTGTATTCCCAGCAGCTTCTCACTTTGCGGGGCTGGGCCTTCTACTGAGTGAGAGTTAGTGGCCGTCTCCCAGGGGAACTTGGGGCAGACGCCCGCCCACTGCTGTGCTGGCCATGCAGGCCCGGAGCCCCAACATGAGCACTTTTCCACAGTGTCCTGGCTAAGCACGTTTCTCATGAATAGACCCACAAGTGTGACTCAACGGCAGTAACTAGGTGCACTAGCTCTAAACCCTGGGTCTCTCCTCAGACCCTGAAAGAACATTGTTTCAGAAATGCATGTCTCCCACGTGCACTGGGTCCCCGGGGTAGGGAGCACCTGCCCTGCTCCCTATAGTCACCTGCGGTGCCACAGGGTGGAACAGAGCTCCAACAGAGCCATCTCCACAAACTCCTCACTTTACACAAACTCACCATGGGGCCACACCCCTACCGAGTGGCATGTCTTTTGCTGGGACAACTCGGGGCCGCACCAGTAAATACACATTTCAGTCCGTGGTAATTTGTGAAACAAGTTTAGCAAAAATATATTGAGAATAAAAGCCAGAAACTGGTAAAGAAAAGCCAAGTGAAAAAAATATACAAAGTCTTCCCCCAAACGTTGGTAAGAACCGAGTACGTTTAGGAGACAGGCCTGGTCGGGAGAGGCCGGGCGGCACAGACCCCATACTCAGTCCAGATGCACATTGGAATGAACTACAGGGGCACCTGATACGCACACTATGTCACTAACACCACTCCTGGGGCCGGCTTCTCACTAGGATGGAAAAGAAGCATTTTGAGGAAAAATTTCACATTAGTATAAAAAAAAAAATCATACAGCTGTTTCATAAGAGCAAAATAATGATCAAAGTCATGGTTTCCAGGGAATCCAGGGTCTGAGTCCTCGCCCAGGCCCCACCCTGGTCTCTCCTGAGTGATGAAGACAGGTAAACAGGCCAAGTAACATTGTTAAGATCAAAGAGATAATAGTGATCCTTTAGAAAAATACTACTCTCTACATTTCGGGTGAGATAAAAACATTTCATATGCCAATTAATTTTCAATTATAACTTTAACCTACAAAAATAGAGTGGGAGGGGACCTTGACATTCTCAGAAATTCAAGTGTAGCTGTAATGCTGTGTAGTAAGGCTTGTTTGTCCAGGAACCTTCTGAACCTTGCGGCTCAGACAGGTCATCAGTGCAGACGCAGCGGGTGCTGCTGAGGATGGCTCAGTGGTGGATAGGCGCTCCCCCCCAGGAGGCCTACGCGGCTGGCATGGCGGCTTCAAGCTGGGTCCTCTGGGCCAGTCCCCCGCATGGCCCTCTACCCCTGGATCTGGCCAAGCCACCGCCTGGCGCTATTTGCCTTCCGTGACCCTCCGCCAGCACCTCCTTTTCTTCCTTTTCCCCTTGGACTTGGTGGGTTCTGGAAAGGGTTTCTCAGTCTTGGCATTTCGAGCCGACTCTGCCCCCAAGTCGTGCTCGCAGCAGCACGACCGCCCATCCTGGGTGGAGCTGAAGGCCGTCCCCTCCTGGTGTTCCTTGCAAAACGAATTGGGGCAAAAGTGGCAAAACAAAGTGGAAGGTTTGCCACACACATCACAATGATGCCAAGGACATTCCCACTTTCCTGCAATGAAACACAACAAATTAGCAGAAGCGACGGAACTCTAACAACGTCTAACATCTTCATGGTTGGAAACCAATTTTAAAACTGGTGAGACAGACACAAACTAAGACAAGACACTGCTTCCTATGGAGCTGTGAAAATGTAAAGCGAACCGAAGGTGGGCACTCACAGGCCTGGTGGGAGGGCCTGGCAGAGGGTGCCCGCATCCCCGAATCCCAGGCTGCTGCCCTGCACACGTTCGGCTAGCTTCTGTGACCTTGCTGTGGCCTGGACCCACGGTCCTTCTGGCACTCGTGTGTCGGGGTCACTATCATACCTCCAGCACATAGGTTTCTCTCCCATTTGCCTATGAAATCATGCTTTTTTTAAAAGAAAAAAAAATTTTTAAGATTTTTATTTGTGAGAGAGAAAGAGCATGAGAAGCGAGAGGGTCAGAGGGAGAAGCAGACTCCCTGCTGAGCGGGGAGCCTGATGCGGGGCTTGATCCCAGGACCCTGGAATCATGACCTGAGCTGAGAGCAGTCGCTCAACCAACTGAGCCACCCAGGCATCCCCATGCTTTTCTTTTATACTTAAACAGGTTGGACTTTTCCTTTTATAACTACAGTTTCTCTGGCTAAGAGCCTGTTTTTCTTCTAAGACCCCAGTGAATACTTTCACTTGGGCACCTGTAATCTCTCTGAAACGAGGCTGAAAGTGCAAGGCAGAGCCCACTGCTTGACCCTCCTGGCCCGTCCCCTCCCCCACGCCACCAGCTCTGGCATGGCCTCTGCTCTGGGCAGCTGCAGACCCAGGCTGGGCCTCATGACCTGAGTCACCAGCGAATCAGTGACCAAGAGAGGAGAGCCATGGACAGGGACCCCCGAAGGCCACCAGGGGGCCCGCTCACCCACCGAAGGGCCGCTTGCCCAGGCCCAGGCAGGACAGGTGGTAGGCCTTGGTGCAGGACTTGCGGTCACACAGCACCAGCTGGCCACCATCCCCACAGCGGAAACACTCGTCCTCGGACTCCTTCTTCCCTTCACCTCTGGTCCTCCGCCTCCTAGTTCTTTTCTTGGTCTTTTTGCCCTTTTCCTCTGAAGACAGGGATGTTGACGTCTAGAAAAAAAAAGTTCTTTCCTTGAAAGAACCGCATGGATGGAGCCAGAATGAACTGCAAAGTGCAGGAGTGGATGTGCGGGGGCTTCAGAGGCCTTTGGAGACTCCAGAGGCCTTTGGAGACGCTCTCACACCGAAAAGGACAGAAAATGACAGGACACATGCCCAGGAAGGCCACCCATCTCGCTAAATGGAAATACAGTTGAGCACAGAAAATAAAAGCAGCTTTGCCGAAAGTCTCCCACTGTGGTACCTCATAGCGGCCACCCCGACCTGCTCCTGCCCCGATGGGGTGCATCCTTGACTCTTTCTAGTAGGAACTGCATTATGAGTAAGAGGGAATCATTCCCTGGTTGAAGCAGCAGACACCGACACAGACACCCTGCTCAGGGCCCGATGCCTGGGTCACCAACACCTTAGGGGCCAGGTGCTGTGTGGCACAACGAGGCAGGGAATCATGACCCTTCCTGGAATCTCAGAATGGGACCTTACTTGTAACTAAGTTAGGGTGAGGTCACACTGGGGAAGGGGGTCCTAAGAGGAAACAGAAGAGACCCAGAACTGGGAGCAGGCCCCAGGCCTCACAGCAGAGGCGAGGAATGCCAAGGGCTGCTGGAAACCACCAGAAGCTGGGAGAGCACTGGGAGGGAGTGTACACCCTGGTTTCGGGTTTCTGGCCTCAAGCAGCTCCATTCACACCCCAGCCTGTGGGACTTTGCAGCCCTGGCACACTACCCTCGTAGGCCCTTGGCCTCCCTGCAGCCCTCGGCATCCATGCCCGCACCTGTGGGGACCCCCTCCCACCTGTCAGAGCAACAAGTCAACTCAGAAGAAGCCACTTTTCACTAAGAGGGATGCGCTCACAGACGTCAGAAATGCTGATGTCCATTGGGGACGATGGGAGCCATGCCTTTACCTTTGGTCTGTCCCCGAGGAACCCGCTGCAGTTGGAGGCTCCACACCGACAGACTGTTTTCTCGTTACCCAAACAATCCAGGTTGTAGTTGAAGGTCAGCTCTGTCCCTAGGTGGCAAGAGACACACAGCACTGGAAATACTGAGCTCTTTGTCAAGGTGAAAGCCTTTGCCAGGTCCATAGAACACACTCCCGTGCCCTCACAGCTCTCCATGTTTGCTCGGTGAGACAGACACTGGAAACAAAGCTACCTGCAGAGCCCCTGTCACCCCAACCCCCGGCCAGCCTCAGGGCTACTCCAGGCCTGCCTCGCCCCGGCCACGACGTACCTGCTGGAATGTCACACACCGCGAACAGGCCCACACGAGTGTCACCGTTCACTGTCCACTTGAGGGTCTCACAGTTGGGCTGGCAGCTGTGGTTCATAAACCGGGAATAGTTTCCTTTGGGGCCAGCGTCAATGATGCGGTCCTGTAAGGTACAACTGGAGAATCAACAGCACTAGAACACGCAGGCATGTGGTGCTCAACCATCATGGCCTCATTTGAAGGCAACTTTCACTGTCTTAACCCTTGCTGGACAGCAATGTTGTGCTGGGAACCGTGGTCTCCCGTGTCCACTCGGACAGGACACCCCCAAACCAGTCCTGTTTCTCTCACTCACAGGGGGCAGGTCAGGACCACATGGAGAGGACCAAGCCCCAGTGAGTGCTGGCTCCTCAATACCACCCATCACATGACAGAAGAGGAGCCAGGAGACACATGAAGGTCAACACCCACAGACAACAGAAACTCACATTCACAGACAAGAAAAAGAGAAGCCCAGTTCCAAAATGGACAAAGGATATGAACAAGCAACGCCCAAAGATCAAACCCAGATAGACGCAATCTAGAAAGGTGTCCACTTCCTTAAGCAGCTGATGGAAGAGCAAACTCCAACACCACCTGATCTCAAGCCGCGACAGGACCCTTGGCCAAGACACAGGGCCCAGCCTCAGGGCGAGAGGGACAGTTTGGAGAAAGCAAGCTGACAACAGTGAAGACCCAGGGGCCCACTGCGACCTGCCCTGATGCCAAACCTGCCAGTGTGCCCATGCCCATGAGTACAAGGATATGTTCATCACCAGCAACAGGGAGAGTGGAGCCTAACAGTCACTGGCCGGCTGCACAAGGGGTCCCCAGGCCACAGGGGCAGTCAAGGTAAGAAATGTCTCACTGGGCAGGAGGGCATTTAAAATTAGGCACATCAAATACGACAGTCATGAGTTTGTGCGAAGTTGTGTCTGAACAGGGCACACAATTGTGTAAACACACACACACACATCCGTAGGCTGCCTCTCCTGGGACCCCAGGAGCCCTGTGCTAGGTCCCCCTGCCCAGTGATGCTGCCCCACAGGATCCCCCTTGTCTGGGCCAGGCTGGCTCTGACATCTCCTGCCTTGGCTCCACCCACACCTCGTGGGCTTGCTGTGCGGCCAGCTCTCTCCCACCACATAAGGGCACTGCTCACTGCTGCGTCCCATTACCCACCACAGCCCCCCAGGACGACACTGGCAACTACACTCTCACAACCTGTACTGGCGATCCCCCAAGCCCTTTCCAGAACACAGTCTGCGATGCCAGCCAGCCTCGGGCAGCCCTGTCTCCAAGGTCCTCCCCAGAGTGACAGGCCTCAGGGGATCCTGGGGCACTTCAGCACCAGCTGAGGGCCACATCCCGGGTGTGTGTGGGCACCCGGAGATGGCCTACCATGTCTTCATTCTGTTCTCTGTGCCTATGTACCCTGGATACCAGACCCTTGGTAACCACATGGCACAGTCTTTCTCCTAGGACAACACTCGATTTTTAACTTCATAGAACCTTCTCTGAGAACTTCCCCAGTTTTATACAGCTCTTTTGTTAGTCTTTTGTTTTATACACTCAGGGTTTCTGACGTTGATTTTAAAACTTTGAATATGTGCGTCCCCAGTATTTGTGCGGGTGTGAGGTGGACGGAGGGACCAGTGTGAATAGCCTCCCAGCACCCCCTCCAGGAACTGCAGCGGCAGCAAGCGTCTGGTCTCCCTCCTGAGCCTTGCTCAGGTCTTCATCAAGGAAGAGGAAGAGGCCTTCTTGTCTGTTTCCTGAGCTGTCCTCAGGAGCAGGTCTACATTTTTTCAGTTCCTTGGCACCCATTAAGCGACTGACCACGGGCGTGTCTTCCTCTCTCCGTCCAGCCTGGCACCAGGTGGGTGCGCTGCACCTGGTGTGCGGTCCCATGGGCCCCATCACGGTCGCATGCAGGCCTGCTCTGCTGGGCTGGGAAATCTAGCCTTGTGTGGGAGGGGGGTCTTTGAAAAGTACGGGCCACCACCCATGTGTTTGTAAAAAGTGACTCATGAGCTCTGCTGTTGGTTCAACCCTGAAGCTCTGCTTTGACTTGCACTCCCTCATTACCTGTGCCGTGCTACTCCTTTGAGGTAGAGCTTATCCATCCGTCCAGGGCCCTCTCTCAGCCCAGGAAACAGACACACAGCCAGCCAGCTTCCCCAGTCTCTGCCAGCCTCCCGCACTGTGGCTGCAGGAGAGCTGCGGCTGGGCATCCCAGATGCGCCCAGAGGCCTTCCCTGGATCCCCAGGATGCAGCGGGCAGGAGTCCTCCCTTGTCTGACGAGAACCAGTTCTCAGAGGGTGCCCTCACCTGGCACCTCTGCCCACAGTTTTATGTTCAACTTTTCAGAGTCTCCTCGTTCCTTATGAAAAGCAGAGGGCTTAGCTTTGCTTGGAACGATATGCCAGGCACAATTCTAACCCATCAATCGGCTCTGTTTACAGAGGTTTTCAGGCTTTCACCATGAAGTTACGGGGTTTTCATTTTAACTCTCATGTTATGTTGAGAACTTTGTTTTTCTGGCCACGCTTTATAAACACCCTGGCATTTATAGCCGTGTGTGGCACCCTTCATATACTCCATTCCCATGGCATCCATGAGGCCACCACTATGGCCAGCGGGCACAGAGCTGGTCCCTCCCCTCTTCTCCCAGCTTCAGTGCCATCACCTTAATGCTCGCCCACCTTCATTCTTAGATAAGCTTCAACTGCCATCACCTGAGTCATCAGCTCAAACCCCGGGCCATCAGAGTTCATGACCTTGGCCGCTCTTGCCTGTCCCGTCTTTGCTCCCGTCAGGAATGACATTCTAAACACCCTCGGCTCCTCGTCCCACCGTCCCTTGGCTGGAGCTTCCCCACACCTCGGCGAGCCGCCTGGAACTCCTCCATGGCAGTGTCCTCCTGAGGGCCGGCTCCTGGGTGTCTTCCGCTCAGGCCTCTTACCCTGAAGCCACAGCACTCAATATATTAAGCACTGAGCTCCCAGGGCGCCTGGGTGGCTCAGTGGGTTAAAGCCTCTGCCTTCAGCTCAGGTTATGATCCCAGAGTCCTGGGATCGAGCCCCGAATCGGGCTCTCTGCTGAGCGGGGAGCCTGCTTCCCCTCCTCTCTCTCTGCCTACTTGTGATCTGTCGAATAAATTAAAAAAAAAAAGAGTTGAAAGCACTCAGCTCCCAATAGAATCTTTGGTTCCCTTGGTTCTGGAAACCGTGCTGGTGCCAGTCCTCTGTGCTGTGGCCTAATGCCAGCCTCATTCTCTTCCCTTGATAAGCAATTCCATGTTTAGGTCTGGCTGGCAAAGGATTCTTTCTCATGTCCGGTAATTTTAATATGTATTTACTGTGGCCATCCTGGATGGATTTCCCTGAAATACTGGGGTCCTTTTCTTTCATTTCCCTTGAGTTTTCCACAATGTCCACAGGGGTGCAAGCTTGCCTCCAGGCTGGGACCATGCAGGGCCTCTCCTCCGTCTGCTCCCTGCACAGTAGGTGTCTCCTCATCTTTCTCTGTCCTTTCTTCTTAGTCCTCATGTCTGCCCTACACATGCCGCAGTGCCTCCTGCTCTCCCACAAGTTTCCTGCGAATGAAGCTTCACCCGGTAGACGTCTGAATCTCCTCTGGTTCCATCCTGAGCCCTTCAAGTTCCCAACCCAGCCACCTCCAGCTCCACACACTAGAATCCGTGCTGAATGTTGGGTAGAGCTTTTGTCTGCTTTGTGGTAACACTGTCCCAGTGGCTCTGCTGCTCCATCACCTTCTCTGAGCACGCTGGGGGTCCGCAGTGATTAGCAGCGGGACCCAGGGAAAGTGGGCCGCCTGGTCTCCTGGCTGCCTCCTGACTCAGGTACCCTTCTCTGCTGACAGCCTGACAGGGGTCCCCACCACTGCCCCAGCCACAGGTCCCTTCTAGTCTCACTCTTGGAAGATGTCCTCCCCAAGACCTGTCCCCCACACCTCTCAGGAGCCTCCACACCTATTTGCACCGTCCTCCATGCCAACTCTGCTCTGCTGGCAGCAGGCACTGCTCACAAAGCCGCTGCTGGGCTGGCGGGTCTGTCTGTCTTCAGTTCTGCTCAAGACGTTCTCCACATATACTTTCTATTGTTGTTGGGAGTGAGCAGCCACCGTGTCCTCTCAGGACCCTAGGTGTAGATCTCTTATTACGATTCTTATAATGTTGCTGCACTGTGGATCTCCTTCTCTCTCATATATCTTTTTCATTGAACTGCTTTTATGATCTCTCCAAGCCCGCCCCACTGCCGCCTCCCTGGTCCTCCTGCACCCCCACAACTGCACTCAGTCAGGAGGCCCCCTCCCCTGCCACGGCAGGAGAGGCCTAAGGAGCTGTCCTTCGTCACCATGCATGGCCCATGCAGCTGCTCTATCCATGACGCTCTCTCCAGAGTCTACCTTATCTGACAGAAGTGTACCAAGAGCAGCCTTCTCTCTCTCTGGGCTAGTGTCTGCCAAGTTTTTTCTTTCCTAGTACTCTTACGACTTTTCTGGTTCTTTTCTTTCCTTTTACTTTACATATTTTACTTATTTTAGAGAGAGTGAGTATACAAGTGGGAGGGGCAGAGGAAGAGAGGGAAGCTCCAGCAGACTCCCAACTGAGCAAGAAGCCCGACACAGGGCTCCATCTCATGACTGTGAAGTCACGACCTGAGCCAAAACCAAGAGTGGAACGCTCAAACTGACTGAGCCACCCAGGTGCCCCTTTTGAGAGAAATCCCTGAAGTAATCTCTACCCCCCAAACATGGGGCTTGAACTCACAACCCAGAGATTAAGAGCCTCATGTTCTTCCCACTGAGCCAGCCAGGCACCTCTCTGGTTCATTTTTTTTTAAAGATTTTATTTATTTATTTGACAGAGAGAGAGGGATCACAAGTAGGCAGAGCAGCAGGCAGAGAGGATGGGAAGCAGGCTCCCCGCTGAGCAGAGAGCCCAATGTGGGGCTCGATCCCAGGACCCTGAGATCATGACCTTAGCCGAAGGCAGAAGTTTAACCCACTAAGCCACCCAGATGCCCCTGGTTCATTTTATTATACAAGTCACAGAGCTTCAAATCGACTCCTGTATTTTAGCGATCTAAATCTTACTCATAAATTAAGCCATTTACATTTATTACTGTCACTGCCGTATGTGTATTTTTGTCTCATCCGTGCTAATTGCTCTCTTTCCTCTTTTTCCCCCTCCCTCCACCTACTCTTCTACTCATCAATGACACGGAAGTCACACTTTCTGTTTGTATTCATTTAGTAACTTCCTGTGTACTTTTAACATGTACACTTACTCACCGAAGTACAAAGTTATGAAGTTCAGTTTTCTTCTTCCCAAAGTATGGCCATTGGCAAGCTGACTGCTCCCAGCTTTGTCAGCAGGGCCAACTGAGGATCAAGGGTTACTGCCCCTGATACTATGAAGTGTCTTCTGGCTGCTATCACATTTGGGATGACTCCATCTTTTTTTTTTTTTTTTAAAGAGAGCAAGCAGGTTCATGTGCAAGCAGAGGGAAGGGCAGAGGGAGAGGGAGAGAATTTTAGGCAGGCTCCATGCCTAGTGTGGAACCCAACACCGGGCTCAATCTTATGACCCTGACCCTGAGATCATGACCTGGGCCAAAATCCAGGGCAGATGCTCAAGTGATGAGCCCCCCAGGTGCCCCTGGGATGCTGCCCTGTGGGACGTGCTCTCCTTCCCTCTGGGGCTTTCTATCTTTACCATCCTTGCTACCCTACAGGTTTGGGTTTTTGTTTTTGTTTTTTTTTTTAACTAACATATCAGGCATAGATTTGTTTTTATTCATTCTGTTCAAAACTTGGTCAGTTCCATCAGCTTCCAGAAAATCCTTTTCTTGTGTGACCTTCCCCCCACTCCTGTCTCTGCTTCTGGAGCATCCACTGAACATTGCTACTTTCCACATTTCCTGGCTGCTCTGACAAAGCTTTCGCCTTTCATTCTCCTGTGCTGGGGTCCACAGCCTCTCTGGTGCCAGATTCCCTTCCAGCCGCCCCCTGGGCTCATTCCCACGGCTGTGTGTCATGTTCACATCTGCATCCTGCTGTTCTCTCATGATGCCCACACCTCCTTCAATGGCGTCCACCACTCCTAACACTTCCTTCATATTTACTTTCAGATGGAAGTCCTAACTCCTTCCAGTTCTCACCCAAAGCTAAGACTTTCTGAAGGTCTGCTTAGGGAGACCTTGCTTCACTGTGCTCTGCAAACACTTAGGTATGGCTTGTCTGTGTTGTTTTTATAGCAAGGACATGAGGTATCAATGGTTTAAGTGTCTCTTGCGTGTCACAGGCTTTACCTTTGCTCTAGTCAGGCGCCCTCGGTGAATTATTTCAGAGACCAATTGTGTGTTACAAGGTCAACTTGGCATTTCTTACAACACACAAGTAGTTTAAATTTACTCTAAAACATAGTAAGACACAGGCCTAGGGGTTGGGTTTCTAATAAAATGACCTCCCTCACCACTCCCAAAGGGTGGGGGACGACAGGGGGAAGCATCCCTGGGCCCCTCCCCTGGGACTACAGCCCTCTACAGGGTCCACACAGGCACCTTGGCTCTGGCTGCAGGCTCTGGCGGTGGTCTCCACACAAGGGTTCAAATTCAAGCCACTGCCTGTTCCGTGTCGCGTGGCCCCCGGGATGCTGCGTGTGTGGACCCTTGCCTCCATGGATCCGGCTCTGGCAGGGCCAAACTCTGCCCCTGACCTGCGGTCCTCCACAAGTGGGAGAGCTTCAAGGGGGCTGGACAGATGGTCCGCTTCATCAACGGCTGGTTATTCTTCATTTTCTATTCATCTATTGAACTCCTGTTTGCCAGCCTCTGGGGTGTGTAGACCTGCCTCCTAGAGAAGCCTCGTGGATGGAAGTGCTGGGTTCCCGACAGGCCCAAGAGAGGGAAAGCGGCCTCCCCTCTAGTCCAGGGCCCTCATCTTTCTAACAATTCTTTTATTTTAAGAAATTTCAGACTTACAGGAAAAAAAATAGAATACTACCACAGTGACCACGAGGATACCCTTCACTTAGACACACCGACTACTGACCTTTCCTCACACTTGCTCTGTCATCTGTTACACAGATATGTGTGGGCTTACACTGACGTACATGTGCACTCACACTCCTTCCCTCTGCGAGTTACCAACCTCAGACGCTTGAAACTGAAACACATCAGTGCATTCTTCTCACAAGGAGCAACCCTGTCCAGGCCTCACCACCAGCCCCTGAGAAACATGATGTCAGGACCAATAGTGTGTCCACAGCAGGGTTTCCCCATCTCCACGACAGCCTGTCGGGTGCCCCAGCCCCAAGATTTAGGATCTTGGCAGCAAGCACACTCATTGTTGCAGGGTCTTGGCCCCATGACTGGTCAAGTTGCAGCCAATGACCAGAACACAGTGCTCCCAGGGCCATAGCCTCCCTGGGGACAACCCTGTGAGGTCTCTGGGCCCACTAAATTACCACAACAGGCTGCTCTCCAGACCTCATCATATTGTCTTTTTTTCTTTTGTGAGTTATTCAAACCATTTGGTGTGTGATCATTTTCTACCTTGTTTTCAAGTATTCTTAAAAAATAGCCACAACTGGGGCACCTGGGTGGCTCAGTGGGTTAAAGCCTCTGCCTTCGGCTCGGGTTGTGATCTCAGGGTCCTGGGATCGAGCCCCGCATAGGGCTCTCTGCTCGGCAGGGAGCCTGCTTCCCCTTCTCTTTCTGCCTGCCTCTCTGCCTACTTGTGATCTTTCTCTCTCTGTCAAATAAATAAAATCTTTAAAAAAAAACCAGCCACAACTTCCTACTAGATGATGAGATTAAGGGCAAGCAACAGCAGAAACATGCATTGTGTCTGCCTTCCCCTCAAGCAACATTCAGGCACCAAGCAGACTTCCCTGGGGTCCAGGCCAGCCTGCTGCGTCACTACCTGAAAAGGGCCTGTCCCCATCGGGTGCCAGCTGCCAACCTGCACTTTGTCTCATTCACCCCCACTCGGGAAAAAACCAGCTCATCCATCCTCCCCCTAGCACACGTGTGTTCCAGACTGTTTTTGCACATCTGGACTTTAGACAAGCAACCAACAACCTGGAAGTCCCACCATGTAACTGAGAAAATACGTAACTCTCCTAATCTGGGCTTTTCTCCTCTGTCCACTGACACTCTGCCGACTGTTCAGCACTCTTCACGTACCCGTGGGGCACTTAAGGCTCCCAGGGCGCACTCAGGCAGACAGTCAGCTCCGGTCTTCAGGCTGCCAGAAGACACCGTGCGCTTCAGGAGAAAATGTGCACACACTGGACAAAAGCAACACATTGACAAAATGATATTGTCACCACAAGACAAGGTCCGCCATGAGAGGCACCAGTGCCGGGAACCACGTTCAGCACACTGCAATGCAAGCCGTGAAGGTCCGGGCAGCACTACCTTGTCTATGGTGAGCATGTAGAAGTGGGTGATGTCGTTCTCGTGTGCGTATTTTATTCTTGCCATGCATTCCTCCTCATCAATCAGCTCGCCAACATACTCGTTCACAAATTCTCCCTGGAAACCAGAAGAGTGTGATGATGATGAACAGATGAGTGACTTCATACATGTTGTATATAAGCGGTCAAAAAAGAATTCATCCAAGCACCCCTCCCAAAGCAGCAACACCCTAACTCATGCTTCCTGCAGTGACCTGCCTCTGGGGACACTAGAGTGGAACCCAGAGCTTCCACAGAACTTCTAGCTGTAGCTCCTCCTCTTCCCCGGCAGAATCCATACAACAGGAGTCGAAGAACTGGCTACCAAGGCAGGCAGAAGAACAAGACCGCAGGGATTCTGCATGTTTCAAAGCAGCCTTTTTTGCTCAGGATCAGGCTGAGACCAGACCTCGGGCCTGAGGCTGCTGCCCCCAGGCCACAGCCTGGCTCGGCTAGACAGGGGCAGAACAAACACTCTAGTTGTCCCCTACCTAATGCACGCACTGGGTCGCGCCGTCTGAGGACAGAGGCAGGCAGACTGTACCTGGCCTCTGGCACTGATGGCCTGGCCCTGCACTGCCCCAGACAGCACAGCCTCCTCCCACCCATTCGTAACCCTGAGTGTCCTGTCCACTTATCCAGCGAAGGGCTCCTTCCCAATCTTTCATATCTTAAAGCAACGACCAAAATGCCAACAAGAGACATGCTGTAAGGGGATTTATGACTTTTACTTGGATAGGCAGCTTTCATGTAACATTTTACAATATTCAATTATAGTAACTCAAAACCTTTTTAAAAATATCATCCTTTCATGAGTACAAAAGCACAATAAGCAAATCCAAGTTTAAGCCACCAAATGAACCCGAATTTCTTCAAGGCAAGGGAAAGGGACATGACACTCACCTTTCTAATGTCCCGCTTGGCGACCAGGCCCCACCCTTTGCCGTCTGTCTTGATGATCTTGGTCTCGGGGTACTGGCGCTTGGTGAAACACTGGTTCTGGCAGTACTCGCCTGCAGGGCACACCTGCGGGTGGCACTCAAACATCAGCATCCTGTTCAAACACTCGGAGTCAAAGCCACAGGGATTCTCATCTGTGGGCTTACAGTTGCACTTCGGGATTTCAGAAATATCAGCCGTATAGATCTGGACTTTCCCATAAGGCTTATTCACCTGCAGGGGAGAAAATCGGCATCTTATGAGCCAATATGTGAAAGAGAACAAGCATTTGATGCCCCAGCTTACACCTGTCCCCACCTGCCCAGCCTCCCGAAGGACTGAGCTTCCAAGGCCCAGCAGGGATGGCAGAGACCACATCCTGCCTCCCACAGGTACAGCTCGCAGTACAGGACAACCTCTGATGTGGGAGTTCTAGGAGGTGGGCTGGATGCAGAAGTGAAGAGAAGTGAAGAGAAACTAAAGCAGAAGCTAACAGTTCCAGGGAAAACATAGTAGACCCCTCGCCCTGCTGTGGGGTGACAATGGCACAACACCAAGGAGCAAGCTAGAAACACACCTCAGAACCAAAAAGTCCCACAGGGCACCTGGGCAGCTCCGGCACGTGAGCCTCTGACTCTGGATTCTGGCTCAGGTCACAGTCTTGGGGACTGTGGGACAAAGCCCCACGTTGGGCCCTGTTAGAGAGTCTCCTTCTCCCTCTCCCCAATCCCCTGCTCACACATGCAAGCACACTCTGTCTTGCCCTCTCTCAAATAAATAAATAAATCTTAAATTTAAAAACAGTATCTAAAAGTCCCAAGCTCTCTGACCCAGTAGCTCTGTTTCTACGAATTCACCAGAGAAAATACTAAGCACAGATCACTACAGAGAACGCTTCCTTTCCACACACAAGGACTGTGGGCCCTGGGTGGCCAGCAGGCAGCCGGCACACACACTGCAGGAGGGTGGCAGGGTACAGTGGCACTGGCTTGCCAAGCGCGGAGGCTATGAGGAGCACCCTGATCTCTTCCAGAGCCCAGGCTCCCTGCACTCAACACAGGGGCCACCTTCAGGCGCCCCCACCATCCTTCCTTGACGTCCACACCCTCCAAGATCAGAAGGTCATGTTGTCTCTAGGGTCCGGGTGACCGAGCCCCATCTCAGCTGAGCACTGGCCCGGGCTGACCACCTCTCATCTGAGCTTGTCCCTAGCACCTGGTGATGGCATGTTCCCAGAGGTCGGCCTGCCCTCAGCCCCTCCTGATCCAGGCAGCCTGGCCAGGACTGGCCCTTGCTGGCTATCAGATTGAGACTCATACAAAGGCAAAACTGAAACTTCCCATGCAGAGACCCCGGTCCCCCCAGCCCTGCACCCAGTCACCCTCCCATGAAAGGACACACACTCGGCAATGAAAGCATCTGCTCCTGCCTGTGACTTCTCTGGCAGCCGTCCAGGCCGGGGCCACAGATGCCTGCTCAAGGTGAACCCCTTAGCCGCCACAGCCAGGCACCCAAAGGCCCCTTAGTGACACCTGAGCCATCTGCACGTCACCTTGATGTGCTTGTATGGCGGGGGCTTGCGCTCATTCTCTTGCGTCTCTCTGGCTTCCCTTTGAAGTTTGATTTCACGAAAACGAGCTTCAGCTTCCTGCAGTGCTGAAGAGCCAATGAGACATGAGTATGAGTGAGTGGTTTCGAGAGTGATTCAATTCATCCCTCTACCCTTCTAGCCCTGCATCCCAACGGCTGACGGTGGGCCCCTACCACCCTGCCAGGTGCAGTGTCCAGCATGCACGGGACTGTGGGCTAAGGCAGACTGCGCGGGGCTGGCACTGCCAAAGCCGCGGATGCTGTCGGGCAAAGGGCGCTCAGAGCACGTCCAGCCCAAGAGCCCTGGGCAGTACTATTTTGTGCCATCTGGCCACAACGCAGTCTCCAGGGCAGGCTTCTCCGGGCTGCTCCAGCTCCCCACCCTCCTCTGGGATCTGATACACCGAGGCATCAATCCTGGGAACTCACTGTCCGAAGACAGAAAATGAACAGAATGTTGCTCCTCTCAAGGAGCACACATGCTCAGAGGAGTGAGCGCCAGGCTCAGGGAGCAGCAGAGGAAACGAACCACTGAGGCCTGCCTGGAGATCGCCGTGTGTGCTGGGGCCACCCCAACCCACAGGACCCCAGCACCAAGTCAGGAGATGGTGAGGCCCTGACTTCACCACTCGCCAGCTGCCTCTAACACTGGCCACATTGAGCTGCTTCTCAATTTCAGTATCTCTCGTTTCATGGTGACTATGGATACACTTGAGATGCCTCCCTCTGCCCCCCATTTGTCAGCAGACCTCTACGTGCCCACAGCCTGTGAGGATCTGCAGGCGAGGAGATAGCCTCCATTGCCAGGGCCACCCACTGAGGCTCCCATGTGTGATCGGCCAGGACAGGCCTGCTTTCCCTGGACCAGCCATGCGTACAAGCTGAGTCTCCCTTCTGTCCCACTCGCTCCAGTCAAGTGGTCTCATTCCCATCCCATCTGTCACCTGAATGACACTCTGCTCTTGTCCCTGCCCCCAACTTTGGCTATGGAATCAGAGGATGGGCACCTGTCCACACCTGGCCTTTCGGGGGCACCCGGTCTAGATGGCAGCTAAGTGTCCTCCACATCTCCATCTTATGCAAAGGCAAGCTATAAGAAATCTCTGTAAATCATTACTAAACTAACTTCTTAATAGTAGCTCCAACATATTTTAGCAAAATTAATCACTAAGCAATGTCATAATAAAAGTTACTGAGCAGCATATTTTATCCTGTGCCTCAACAAATCAGTCTGCAAACCTACTCTTTTCTAACTTAAAGTACAGCTAGAATGCTTAGCCCAGTGTTTTCTACAGAAACCAAACTTTCCAAGAGCAGAAATCAGGATTAGCAAAAAGGACCCCAGAGTGTGGTTTCACTGCATCTGGAAATGTCCGTACCGTTTTTGAAGACTCTTCCGATCCCTCTGACCCCCTGGTAGCGGCTGCCCCGGTCCCCCTCCATGTACGGGAACACTCGCGCCTGATGTGTCCAGTAATAATCTTTAGACCCAAAGAAAAACACAGGGAATTCTCCAATCTCGTGCTTCAGTTTCTGAATATTTGGGGGGACATTTTTGGGATGGCAAACTTCTGCCGGCCACCATCTATTATAAATATTAAAAAGAGGATTCACAGACTCTTCAGACAGAGTGACAATCATTCAGTGCTTTCAGTCCTGCAAAGTGAAAAGAACACAGGTGAACGAGGAGGTGGGCAAGCACGGGGCTCTACTTCTCGCACCTGTAGTTGCCGAGCTTCACCCAAATGATGTCCTGGAAATGCAGCTTCTTCCCGGCCCGGCAGTCATTGCAGAACCAGCTGCCATCAGGCATGTCGATGTTCAGGCAGTCGGGGTGGAAGGCAGCCGGGCAGGACTCGCAGCACAGGAGGCTTCCCCCTGCAAGGCAGGGTGAGCTGGCTCAGACTGCACCCACCCATCCACCACAGCTCCACGCCTCACACTAAGAGCAGCATCATGGCAGCTGGCTGGCTACAAACTCAAAATCACATTTGGGGGTACCTGGCTGGCTCAGTAGGTTAAGTCTCTGACTCTGGATTTCGGCTCAGCTCAGGATCCCAGGGTCCTGGGGTCAAGCCCCAGGTCAGGCTCTCTGCTCGGGTTGGGGTGGGGGGGGGGGTCTGCTTGAGATTCCCTCTCCCCTGCCCTTCCCCCCACTCATACGTGCATGCACTCTCTTTATAGTAAATCCTTTTTTTTTTCTTTTAAAGCACATTTTATTACCACCACGAATAACGTCCCCTCAGTCAGTGCACCGGTCACAGTTAATTCAGAAACATCACAGTGTATGAGTGCACATGACACAGATGTCACAAATGGTAACCCCCAGAGGTGGAGGAGCGCTGAAGCCCCCCTCCGCACGCAGTGCCCCGGGATTGGCTGCAGGAGCCGTGTGCTGAGCAGCCAGGAGAAGCGCCCTTGGCACCCACGCTGAGCCCACAGAGCAAGGCTGCCAGCCGCCGGCAGCACGGCCCTCACCTTTGGAGCACACAAAACACCAGCTCACGTTGACATGAGCGTGATGCCTCTTCCCCTTGCGAGCCGTGAAGTGGCCCGTGCAGATGATGCTGTTGGAAGCGATCACGGAGCAGCCAGCCGCCAGGCAAGCATCCCCTCCATGATAGGCAACTGGGCAGCGCACACACCGCATCATTTTCCCTGAAGGCAGACACACGCACTGAAGATGCAGCCATGAACAGGGCCCCTCTAAATGACCACGCCCCCACAGGTTAACAAAATTAATGCTGAAATAAACGAAGTATTTAATGAAAAAAATAACTCGGATGGGGTGCCTGGGGGGCTCAGTCGGTGAAGCATCTGCCTTGGGCTTCGGTCATGATCCCAGGGTCCTGGGATCGAGTCCCACATCGGGCTCCCTGCTCAGCAGGAGCCTGCTTCTCCCTCTGCCTCTGCCACTCCCCCTGCTCGTGTGCTCACATGTGCTCTCTCTCAAAAAAAAATAATTAAAAAAATAAAATAACTAGGATGGGAAGAATATCTAATGTATGTCATAAAAACACATTTCTTCAAGGCGAAGATGCATCAAAACGATGTTTAAGGAAACAGCCAAGCACTTAAAAGGCCATATTCTGAAATCAGGTCTTAACTAAGGATTCATGAAGCTGGGCGCTGCTGGCACACGGGTCCACGGGCGGCTACCCCGTGCGCTGTGGCAAGTATAGCAGCATCTGGCTTCTGCCCTCCAGATGCCCCAGATACCCCCAAACGTCCCTCAAGGGCCAAGTCAGCCTTGCCCAAGACCCACGGGGTCAGGAAGTATAGGTAAGCTGCTGCCCTCAAGCCTACACACTAACATGAAAATGAGGCAGATATGACTTGATTTTAAAATTTTTTCTTAGGGACGCCTGGGGGGCTCAATCGGTGAAGCACCTGCCTTCAGCTCAGGTCGTGATCCCAGGGTTCTGGGACAGAGTCCTGCATCAGGCTCCCAGCTCAGCTGGGGGAGTCTGTTTCTCCCTCTGCCCCTCCCCAATTAATACTCTGTCTCTCTCAAATAAGTGAATACAGGGGCGCCTGGGTGGCTCAGTGGGTTAAAGCCTCTGCCTTCGGCTCAGGTCATGATCTCAGGGTCCTGGGATCGAGCCCCGCATCAGGCTCTCTGCTCAGTGGGGAGTCTGCTTCCTCCTGTCTCTCTCTGCCTGCCTCTCTGCCTACTTGTGATCTCTGTCTGTCAAATAAATAAAATCTTAAAAAAAAAAAAATAAGTGAATACAATCCTATAAAAATTAAATAATTTTCTTACATATGAAAGAGCACTAAAACCAGAACAAATACAGTCTATCAAAATGGTTGAAAAAGGTCTCTCCCTCCTAAAACTAAGAATAACATTTAGGGCAAGAAGAAGGGAAAATGCAGGGCAAGGCAGAGACAGAAAGACAACTGCACCGGCCACCAGGCCCGCCCCTCGCCCCCATGAGCACCCTGAGCCCACCACCACGCTGTGGGGTGCACCTGTACCTTTTGACGGTCTCGGGTTGGAAGGGTTGGAAGCGTGGCAGCTCACACAGCTGTGCAGGGGGCAGCGGAAGCCTCGGCTCTCGAACACAGTTAAAGGGTACTTCCTCACACAAGCTTCATGGTAAAACTTCCCACACTGCGATACGACACAGCGCTTCACATCTGTCTTGCTCTCCTTACACACAAAACATGAGTGAATCCCTAACAAACGATTAAAGGGGCAGAGAAAGAGGTGCAAAGAACAAGAATTAAATAGTCGTTCCTAAGCCACTCAACTCCAGCAGCTCTGTCAGAGGCAGCCCAAGCTGCCAAGGCCTCTGGCTCTCTTTCGACCTTGCTGACTAGTCCAAGCATGCTTCAAAAAAGTCCAGCCATCAAGGGTTACCTTGCTGTGAACTGGGCTCCAGCTTCTCCTGGAGGACAAGAAAGTGTGAGGAGGAGGCAGCCTAGGTAGGGGCGCCCACTCGAATTAGCCAGAAGCTTGAAAGGAGGCACTCCTCTGAAGATAGGCTGTTATTCTCCTTTCTGAGAGCGGCTCACCAAGTATAGTGAAGAATCACTTAAGACTCACAGGCAGGCAGAGGCCTCCAGAAGCGGGATGCATTGTATCCGACGGCCTTGGAGGAACTCTCTGGGAGAGTCTAGTTGTCTTCCTAACCGTGGACATGCTCCCACAAGAGCCAGGAGATCCTCAGGTCTGGCCACAGACAGAGGAGGCTACATCAGAGTGGCCTGTTTTCCCGGCAACCCCCAGACTGTGCTGCTGCGGCCTGATAGCTGCTCAGGCAAGAGCCTGGAGCTATTCTTTCCATTGAAACTGAAGCTCAGGTTCATGCTGTGTCTCTAAAGCAGCCCGTGTTCTGTGACTGACTAGGTTACCTGTACAAGCAGCGCTGGCCCTCCAGTACCATGGCACCCCACACCAACCACCTCACAGACTAGCAGGCTCATGCCAGCCCATGGGAAGGACAGGGACAGCACAGAGATCGGCAGGGAGGTAGCTGTCCCTCACCAGGCTCTCAGGTCCCATATCAGGACACACCGGGGGGGAGGGGGAGTGGCCCAATGCACTGTGCACAAGCACCTCAGAGGAAGACTCCATGGCTGGGAGGGGACGCTCCCAGAACTGCCTGTCATGGGAAGTATGGTTAAAAGGCTACAACAGAACTTGCCTGAAGCACATTCACTGCAAGTGAACCTCCCTTCTGGCCTCCGGGAGAGTCCGAGGCAGGCGAGGTGGAAGGCACCACAGCAGGGCCCTTCACAGAGCACCAGGCTGCCTGTCTTCTCACACAGCTGTGGGGCAGAAAGGGGACAGCAATAAGGCCACACCCGGCACCCAGACCCTGCAGGATATACTCGAGAGGTTTAGAATCAGACGTGAGAATCAAGAAAACTCCCATACATTTCCATCACCATAAACCAAATTCCTCCAGGGGCTTCCCCACAGCCTCCATCTTACAGAGCAGGTAAGTGACCTGGTCTGTGTCACCACGGGACACAGACCAGGCCCTGGCCAAGGTGCTGGTGGTGACATCCCCAACTTCACATGCTTCAAAATGCACACACGTACACGTGTGTTACACAGGTCGGCTGTTAACTCAGTGACAGAAGCACAGAGCCTGCCTGTGGATGCAGGACCCTCCCGGGGGCAATTAATCTGGGACTCTGCTGGCAACCACATGCCTTCAAAATGAAAGTCAGTGTCATGCTGGGTAGGGCTCGAGGAAGAGTGAAGATGTGGCCTGGGACCAAGTCAAGGGACAAATCAAAAGACCGCCTTCCCCTCACCTGACACACGTACTCCTTTTTGGCGGTTACTCCTCGCTCAGACTTCTTGGATGAGACGGACACTTCGGTCTGAGTTTCGTCTGCGCTCTCGTACGGGGACTCCAAGGGCTCGTCTCCTGGGCCGTCAGAGACCTGGAGATGAAGGAGGTGGACGACAGTTCACTAGTCACGGAGAGCGGCGGCGGCGGCGGCACACGGCCCGCCCACGTCACCTCACACACAGGCCTTCTTGGCACCCGTCTCCAACTGCCAGCTACTTGTTGCAAATGTAGTGTCAGCTATTGCTTGTGATGGCAAAACCTGGCCACTGAACTGTATAGAAATTCAGAAATGGACTTTACCCTTGACACTTAAATTTCTATAGAAGAGGCACAAAATTTCACATGTCTCTATGTTCCAAAAAAAAGAAGCTCTGACAAAAACCCAATGTGCTCCAGTGGGTGATCTAAGGTGGGCTCTGGAACTTGACATTTCTTACCCAACCTCTCAAGTTCCAACCAGTTTGAAATAAGAGAAACAGATTATGACCTAATGAGTGTTTTAAAGGACCAAAGTGCAGCATCAAAGCGTAAGCCTTTGTGCCGTCATCTTGTGTCCTCACTGCCGCTGTGGTAGAGGCCATTCCGGAAGCGTATCAGGGCACCAGAGTGCTGACCCAAGGTCAGCGCTCCAGAACACACGTAACTAACAACTGACTGTCCTGCTCTCGCACCCCACCCCCTTGCCTATTCTCCCCAGAGGGTTCCAAGTGGGGAAAAGGCAAGGTAAAACCTGCCAACTCTGTTACTAGGTGAGTCTAAGAGAAAGGCCTGGGAGAAAAATGTGGAATCTGAGCAAACCAAAGGACGATCCCCCTGGTTGTGTTTCACCCATCTCCTTCATCATCAGAAATCACCCAGCCCAGGCTAACCCTCTCCCTCCTCAGGGCACACATTTTGTCCTCATTTGAGCAGCAATAATAAACCTCCACATAGAAATCAGTAAGTCTTTAGTAAGAAAATTTTCTCATATATCATATTCAAATTAAAAAAAAAACTCTAAAAACACATTAAGTGTTTATTTGATGTTAGGTAAATGAATGTTGAAAACTGAATTTTTCAACACAACAGAAATATAAACTACGTTTCCTGCACACCTTGATAATCACAACAAGTAATCATGTTATAGGCCTGTTGTTTGCCAATGAACACAAAGCCAGAAACCAAAGTTGGGCCACATTGAAACAAAACAAAACAGAACAAACCCCATCAGCCAATCCACCCAGTTCTATAGTCTTATCAATGAACATTGCCCAGTTAGCTCCCTGACGTGACGGGAGCAGAAGGAAAACACCCAGTCAGCACGGACTTAAAGCCGGTATGAGCAGGCAAATGTGTGTGGGTCGTGCTGGCTCTGACCAGCGTCTGCAGCAGGGCCAGCTGGTGCGTGGGCCCACTGGCCTTGCTGCTCGCCTGACACATCCCTTAACAACACAGTCTTTGGAGAGAGTAGGCTCTCAACCTTTATTTCCTCACCTTTTCCAGGAAGATGGAAATAGCAGTGTGAACATACACTACATTACAGGGATTCTCGCACAGCAAGGCGCCCCCCAGACTGGACAGAGGGAGCCCCTTCTATCGGCTCACCCCCTACTTCTTTAACATTTAACATTCAGAAAGAAGGTAACTTGGAAAAAAAACTGCATTCAAACCCCAATTCTTATTAACATGTCCCTCAGATTTGGAGTCACAGACGGGCAGGGGACAGGGGTGCTGAGCACTCTGAGGCAAGATGCCACTGGGCACTGGGGGGGCCTGGGGGCATCAGGAAGAGCAGCCATGCCTCCTAGCCCAGCCTCACTCAAAGAGCAGCCCGAGGCTGACCCATCTGACAGAGGAACCAAGGCCCAGAGAAAGAGCTTTCAACATGAGCTCAGGGGAGAGAGCCCCGGTTTCCTACCCACCAACCCATGTTCTTCCCTCAATGTGGCTGGAACAAATTGAAAGCTTTAAAAGAAAAAAAGAAAAAAAAAAAAAACTGCATGGAGAGAAAGACAGAAAACACAGACCAGTCCTGGGTCAAAGAAAGGAACAGCACCTTTTATTTAAGATTTACAGAAAAAGTTAGCACGTTTCCACTTGGAGATATTTCCTAAATTAACAAAGTCTGTTTTGAGGAAATCAACACTGAATACATATTTTGAATGGAAATATAAATGTTAAAGACACACATGAGGCTTGTTTCCTGCTCGGGGTCTAAGATACACATACAGAATACAGACCTTACAATATTACAGTCCATGACACAGGTTGCGGCAGATCGCGACTTTCGCCCCGCCCAACCCCTTCCCAGCCACCGGACAGACAACTAGCACACAGTCGGAGGGATCCAACGGCTCTGCGCTCAGCACACCACCCGCAAGAGGAGCAAAGTGCGCAGGGCACCACACGGGCGCGCCTCACTCCAGCTGCAGGCTCCACGTGCACCAGGTGACAGTACTTACTCGGAGATGCCGTTTGTGAAAGCGACACATTCACCCGAATGGTCCCAACACAGTCCCAACTCTCAGTCTACGACATCTACGGTCTATTCCATATCCAGTAGGATGCATTTGGAAAAAGAACAATGGAGTAACTGAACGGACACAGACTCTGTCAAGAACTTTCCCGGCGCTTCCCGAATCCACCAAAGCCACGCTGGCAGCACAGATCTCCAAGCAGCTTAGTTCCTGACTTTTCAAAGTTTTCTTGAGTCTGAAAATACTTCCTCTACTCCCCACTCAGTATGTGATAGTATCCAATTGCCTATTTGCCTTACAAATACATTACTTTATGGGCAGGGACTGCTGTCTCCTTAACATGTATCACAGGGAGTTTTCAAGATGATATTAATGAACATAAGGTAACCTAGTGAACACATTTGAACCAACTTCTAGCAACAATATAGCCATTTAGGGTGACTTATGCGGATCCCAGTCCTCTCTGCTGTGATGGGAAAGGGCCCCTACGCCTCAGACAGTGGTATACACAGTGATTGTAAAAATTTTTTGACAAAACAAATCCCTTCACAAGTTGAATACCACATCATTTTTGAAATACAATTACAGACCTTGAACAATAAATATTTCTATAAACCAACATTATTTTCATGTTTAAGTTACGCTTTTGTCAAGGAAGAAATAACTATAAGCACTTTCACACAGTATTTTGGATTTACACATGATCAATATCCTGTGCCCAACAGATTTAAGGAGCTTAAAATCAAGACTAACCTCAGACAGGTCCTCCAAGTTAACATCACAGTGAAATATTGAGTGGAATTAAAATAATTTTTAAATCAGTCATTCATCACCTAAAATGCTACAGTTCAGAATAACGTTTATTAGAGCAACCCTTCTAGATAACATCAACTACAACCATCCTAGCTGCCCCTAAATTCTAGGGCTAGGTCTGTGTCACTGAACACACAGACCTCCAGCTCACACACCATCTTTGTGCTTCACCTTCTAACCTGGGTGCTTCTGTGTTGTCCGACAGCCCCAGAAGGTGCCCGTGAGAGCCAAGTCGCTGGCCACAGCCGCAGAATCAGGCCATGTGGCTGCTGCTCCAGATATAAGGCTGGCCCTGATCATGGGTAAAATGAGTCTCTGAAATATCCTATCAACCCAACTTTGCCCCAGCTATGTCCTTCAGCAGTGGCCGTCCCATAGAGAGTGGGCTGGGGAGGGGCCTGGGCTGGCCTGCTCCAAGCGACAGGTTGTGCCCTCCCTGTGGCCAGGTGAAAACAGGAATGAAGCCCCTGCCTCACACCTGAGCAAACCCCAACCCCGCATCCCCGCTGGGCTGGGCTACCTCACCCCTACACTTCAGTCATTCCTTAAAGGTACAACATGCCTGAATGGTTAGCAAGCTTTAACATCGATACCAAAGAGTTTTATGCCAAAACTCAGCAGCTACACATAGGCCAGAAAAAGTTATAAAGTCGACTTAATATGTTAGTCACAAAGGTCTCTAACATGACAAGGCCTGTCAGGTTCTTAAACTGACACTGTGGGACATGGGCCCTTGCTGGTGAAAATGCCTGGAAGGGAGCATGCCCCTCCCCCAGGCAGTTCAAGGAGAATGAGGAGTATGGTACACACCACCTTCTACCTGCTGAGGACGGCTGATCATCCATCAGCGGCAAGTAGATTAGTGGTAATTTCTAATTCTAGGTAAAAGAGCAAAAACAGTACTTAAAGGGATCAAAATCGAGGTCACTGACCAAAAATCCTAAAATGCATAGAAGTCAGCTTATTTCTTAAAAAGGAAAAGAGAAAAAGGGAAAAAGAAACTTCAAGAGTCAATAAGAAGCCAGTGACAGATTGGGGAGCATTTTGTGAAACTTTTCTAACGAGATTCAATTCTTTTAGCAAAAGTCTCATTCAGATTCATATTCTGCAAGATAAACAGCAGGCTTTAGCAATCACTCTCTGTTTAGAGATTTTTGAAACCGGAGAGGATGGTATGGACTGTAAAAAGCCTGTAGCACTACAGTCTGGCACCAAGTAGAAAGAGCCCTCGCCAGGTCACACACAGGTCTACCTGGCCCCGAACCACCTTCAAAATGAGTTAATCATCTAAAGGGCTAGACATGATGGAGAAACGTTAGGTCAGAAATCAAGCAAGAAAGGAATCCAGTCTACTGGCCGAAGTACAGGTGTCTGGCCTTTCAGACAGGGGCCTAGCCTCCTCGCCAGCTCGGCCCCACATGGGACCACTAAGATACCAAGGACGCCCTCACCGAGCCTCCCCTTTCTGCCAGGCTAAGAGAATGGAGGACTTCATGGAAGCGTGCTCACGCTATCACTGAAATGACGCACAGAATCACAGCTCGCCATCGGCCACAGCAGCGCCCCACATCCACTCACATCAGGCTTTAGCCAAGAACCCTCTTTGAGGGCATTTCTTTATCACTTTAATTTTATACCCATTCATGGGTGCATTTTTTGTTTTGGGAACTAGAAGATGCTAATTTACAATCTTACTTTCATTCCCTTTTGGGGACACTGCTAAGACAGACCTTCGGTGATATTCAAGTCACTGCCCCTGGGCAAACGCTGGCCCCACTCTGCCCTCAACTCTGGCCAAAGAGATCCCTCGGAATGCTGCCCTTGCTGCTAAGTCGCTTCGGGTTCCACATAGTCTTCTGCATCCTCTCCTCTCCTCTAGTGCGAGCAGCAGGTAACATCCCCAACAAAAGAAACCTCCTGAAATGGCCACCGCCCTTATCACCACTCCTAAAACCCTAGATGCCTCATTTTAAACCTTTCTGTGCTTCTGCATGAACTTCCAGAGAAACACTTGGGCTCAGATCCATCTAGAGCTGGGGAGCCTCACAGAGAACACCAATGGAGCAGGATGACCTTTCCTGGAGCAGGTGAGACAGATGAGACCCCTCTGCACACACCGCACACACCCCTCGCCTTAGTTCGTGAAACCGCGCTTCTGTGCCATAAGATTTGGCCTCCATTTCTTGGTGGTTTTTAGGAGCATCCTCTTAAAAAACACGGGTTATTTTCAGTTGGGAGACAGAGATAGAACAGATACATTGCATAAAGAAAGTACTGATGCTAGTACACCTAGATTCAACACCATCAGAGACAGACATTTAACTTCTGTACCAACTCCAAAGAAAGGCCCCACAGGGGACACAGAAGCCCACAGCAGGTGGGTAAACAGCACGGGACCCCAACTGCCAATAGGTACATTTAGTGTGCCCCCAAAACAGTGGGGAATTTTCAGTTTTAGAACAGTTGAAATGTAGACTATTGTATACTCAGACAAATTTTCACCCCCTTGTGAATGCCTCATGTTTTATACTAGAGAGTTCCTTCTTGTACCTACCTCCCCTCACCAGGCACAAATGCGGTGTATGGCAGACAGTTTGCAGCACGTAAATGGAACTGCTACAGTGGTTCTATGTCTAAGTGAAAGTCACCTCAACAGGCGGTTCAAAGGACAAGACTAGAATATATCAGTGTTATTCTGACCTAAGAAATGAGGGAATTCATGTTAAATTAGTAGCATAATGAATTTTTGTGCTCTTGGCAGACAAAACTTACTTGTCACTAAGCTCTTTCCAAACAGGAGCCCTTTCCACTCACCTTCAGGAAGCCATGGGTGGGCCCTCTCTGGAGCACTGCTCATCCACCAGCATTCCCCAGCAAGACC
>ML106474.1:97443-147735 GCA_003697995.1 Taxidea taxus jeffersonii
TTGCTGGCATTTGGAGCAGGACAATTCTGCTGCCTGTGGAACTGTCCTTCTCACTATCTGCACCTCACCACCTTCCCAATATCCCCCAGCAGGGGAGGATGCCTCCCCCTGTTGAGAAACACTGCGTACTCCCCCATCCTTGTCCTTACCCCATGCCTATGTACTTCGCTGATGCTAATTTTAGGCTGCCTAGTGGCTATACCATATAGCCATTTTGACAGTTCTTCCTACGGAGGAAAGTACCTGCTCTCTGGCTAACTTCTAATGAGCTTAATGCATGTTGGTAGCTGGCCGGCCGCCCACTCAAAATTCATCATGCTAGAGTTTCAAATGAATTCTTGTCAAAAGGCTTTCAGGCATGTCTCTACTTGGGGTGATCGTTTCTTGAACTGGACCACTTACATGACTTTTTTTCATATTTTTAAATATAATAATTAGTTTTCTGTGAACCCCACATTTACTCCTGAGCTTTTTCAATGTCTTAGGAACAGCATGACTCAGGCCACCTTGCAGGCCATGTATCCCACCAGCTCCGAGAAGAGCCACCCAACTAGCCCTCAGCCACAGGCCAGACCCTCAAGTGCTACTCAAACCAACCCAGTGTCTGCCACTTCTAGGTTCAGTTTACCCCCACGTGCATAATGCAGTCGAGAGGATCACTTTTCATGCCAAAGCAAAATTTATACTTTTGGATAAAAATGGAATGATGGTGATTTTATTATTTTTATTGTTATAACCATTATTGTCACAACAGTGAACCACTGAGTCCTTGCAAGGCGCCAGGCACCCTAAGTGTTTAACATGCGTTACATTACTTAACGGTTTAGAACACAAGTAATAGTCAGAAACTTTCATTAAGGGTAGAACACAGCTGAAGAGTCTGCTGGGAATGAACCGGGTGCTGTTAACATGGTAACGTGAACAGCACTACTTCTGCCTCCATGAGCTGAAGGGCAAGCGAGACCTGCGTCTCACCATGCAAACATGCGGGCACCCAGGGGTAGGACACCAGGTGGTCACCCAAAACTTAGACATTTAATGGGATGGCTGATGTCCTACAAGAGCGACTGATGAAGTGGTTACTGTAAATAGCCTGATCACGGTGCCCCCAAGACACCGGTCACTGAACCAAAAGAGTGGAGTTAAATGGCTCATAATGATACTGTAAATGATATTTTTCCTAAAAATTTGCTATAACTAGTGTCATAGTAAAACTGCTTAGTAAAAAAAAGACAGAATCAAAACTCCTCCTGCCTTTTATGTTGGAAATTAGTTTAATATGTACAGTACTGAGTACATTCCATTGGCAATGAGAATTAGCTGACGAGGACTCCTTTAAGTGTGTGCTGCTTGTTCTCTGTTTCTGAAGGTGCAGATGCCAACTTTTTTCAATAAAAACTCGGCAAGTCATGAACTAGGAGACAAGTGTGGCCTCTAGCAAGACCAGCCCCTTCGGCGCAGAGTCCTTGTCGCAGGCCCAGGGCAGCCCCCGGTGACGGGCGTCCCTTCAACGTGAAATCTACATGGATCATTGCAATATGAGTGTGTTTCTATTATGAGATGAATGTGATCAGGTAAATGGCCTTGATTAGGTATCTTACCTTGGTCTTAAAATTTGTTATCTGTTTTCTTCATTGTATGTGTTAGTAATACCAGTAAAAACAGATTATCAACATCTTCCATAAAATGACTGTGATAGGAATGTCCCTTAGTGTGTACGACGATACACCACCTGGAGCAGACATCCTGGAATATTACATCATTTTAAGTGCAGTACAGGGCAGCTGAGTTCAAATCCAACTTGGCTGATGTGGGCTCCCATAAAAGCTGTTACCAGTGAAGGCGAAAAAAATAAGAATTTGCTCTACTAAGGGAATAAGAAATGAAGTTACAAAACACTTAAATCACATTAATTCCTTCACAGGCCTTTGTCATGCAAGTGTGTAATCTATTCTCTTCATTAGGATGCTGTAGTACTATGTAATACTTATTCCAATATCAATTTTATTTCTCATATATACCTTTTTTTGAGAAGAATTTAAACCACAAATGACCTAAAATGTCTTGAAATACCAACTCTGTGAAAACTCCTTATTTCAATCAAGGGTGATAAAAAGTAGGACACACAAACATGCAGTGGGCATGTGACCTAAATATAAATAAGGGGCCAGTCTGAAGCCTAAAGAGCAGCTCCCAGGGTCACCCAACTCCCACCAGAATGGGACACCAGTGGTTTACAGGACGCTGTTTTAGAACCCTACACTCTGCCTCCCGTGCTAAAAGGCACTCAGCATAATATACGTTGTGAACGCAGTCTGTAGTTCAGTAATGGTAACACAGAATAGACAAGGCTTTTCACTCACCTGAAGTGGTTTAATGAACAATATAATTCTATAAAAATGAACGCTAATGAAAGATTTATATAAGCCACTCAAAAGTGGCCTGATGGAAAAGGCCTAGTAACTTGAATGTTTTTACATAAGCAACAGAATGCATACTATGGGATCTATGTATCACCTTCAAAATGCAGGACAGTGTATGATTTTAATGTGTTTAATATATAATATGAACATATTTATTAGTAAACCATCCACTTCTGAAGTTCTAAAAAATTAAAAAATCAATGAAGTCTAATGATTATTAAATGTTTCATTGAAGTCTTCCCGAGTTCAAAACAAATGTCTAACCCAGGAAGACCCCAGTCACCCTGGTCTCAGAGAACATCAGACCACCAAGCTGACCCACCTGTTCTAATCCCACCCTGGCTATGTCCACCCTGGGCTGTGCTGCCCAGAATCCAAACCTTTGGCTGGCATGGTTTCTGACCAGGAATGACAGAAAAGATTTGTTTTCAGCCTCAGAGTTTTTCTTGCAACTGTACCTGACAGCGGCGTAAGTAAAAACTCAACCGGAAAGTGGATCAAAGTGCAATGAGAGAAAAACTCATTAAAAATCTTCTTTAAAAAGCCAACTTTAAGTGAAAGGGTCTATGGACCTGAAACTTTTTACTTGTAGTATTCTTTAGAATTAGAATCTTCATTTTTCAGGATACTAATCATAATTCAGACAAGAAAAAAGGAAAAAGGAAAAAAATCTGTATAGAATTTGTCTTTTTCATGTTTCAATAAGCCCCTGGAAGTTCAGTGAGGAATTCATAACTGCATTTTCTCGAATGTGCCCAAACATAAGAAATGTTTAGTCACCTACACACACCAAACTATAAGAAAGCCCCAGTTCCAACAAACGAGCAGCTTCCCACCACCACTAGCATGAACCCCCAAAAAGACCCCACTCAGAGCAGCTCTCTCTTATGTTTATACCACCTCAGATGGCCCAGGTCCCTGGAAGACACCTCATGCAGGAAGGCCCGGCTCTCATCTAGAGTGAGGAAGTAACTGAGGCTGAGATAGCAGAACGGCCAGGCCCCACCAGTGACCGTGGCAGAGACCAGGTCAAAAGTGCCACCTTCTTACCCAATAGGGTGAGGGGTATATCCACTCCCT
This sequence comes from Taxidea taxus jeffersonii, assembly GCA_003697995.1. Lineage (NCBI taxonomy): Eukaryota > Metazoa > Chordata > Mammalia > Carnivora > Mustelidae > Taxidea > Taxidea taxus. Next base: position 100,947 of record ML106474.1, read on the forward strand.
GCCTTACTGTCTTGTTCAAAAAAAAGCCCAAGGTTAGCATCTCCTCATACTCTAAATAAACAGGACTCATGTCTACAATGAGAAAAAGAGGATCACAGAGAACAAATTAGTAAGGAATTAAAACTTGATTATAAACTCCTTGGGTAATCACTAAAATTGGGAATCCAAAACTCCCTCTGGACAAAAAAGTGTCATACTTGCATTCTGAGGCTGTTTTTCTGTTTTGTTTTTAGAACAGCCAAGGCTTTATATCTGGTGATGAAGTCCAGATGTCATGATACAACAAGGGGTATAGCCTCAGGTAGCTATTATTCCACTATATACTGCATATTCTGCAAATGCAGAAAATAGAGGAGTTGTATTACCATGGTGGTTCTGACTCACCTCCACACTCAAGCATCTAAGGGTAGGCCAGGATTTAGAGGACTCAAACTATGGAATGCATGAGGACATGCCTCCATGAGCCTAGGAATCCAATACAGCAGGCAAGCCACCCTCCAACCCGCCTGGGGTGAGTGCACAATGACCAGAGCCAGCTCGAGTGACAGTGTCATGTTAGGGCCAGAGCAGACTTGCTGGGATGTGGAAAATTAATTACAGTGTGGGGCTAAATAGAACACATTTTAAAGACAGATCTTAAGAACAGTTAAACTACATCCAGACTGAAGTATATGCACAGACATTTATACATACGCTGTGTGCATGTATATACCCGTGGTGCTCAAATAGACTAAAATAGTCATTTTTTTTCCCATTCCATGACTAATACATAGTTGAAAGAATCTGAAACTCACCTACATTTGTGGAGAGGACACCAGTGTTATGCTCGTTAAGTCTGACTTTTCCTCACACTTCAACTTGGGCAACTAAATGGCCTTCATATGAACACCACGGTCATCACTATCATTAGTATTTTACCTCATTCTCAGTTAAGGATGCAGAAGGAGATGAACTTTTGCTAAAAGGAGTGGAGGACGCAGCTGTGGATGCCCGATTTCGCTTCTTCAGTGGTTTGCATGCATCTGACAGATGTTTCGTTGCTGTAAAACAATTTTGGTTTATAAAGTAAAGTTTGAAATCTTAAACCCTCAATCTCTTAACTGCTTCAAAATTACCCCTGTAATAAATGAAGTTCTAAAGATAAATTTTCCGGGCTTCTTTGTCATAGTAAAGGCTTAACTTTTTACTGTGAAAAAATCTGAATGGAAACAAAAGCAAACTGTTCAGTGAACTCCAATGTTCCCCTGCCTGGCCAGCCCCCAAATCCATCACAATGTGAGGCCAACACGGCTCCATCTACACCTAGCTTCACATCCCCAGAAGCCACATTCTCCTGGAGCAAATTCCAAACATCATTTCACCTGTAAAAAGTTCAGTACATGTCTCTGCAACATAAAGGTTTAAATACAACCACAAGACCACTATGCCATTCTTAAAAGTAACAATCCCTTCATATCCTCAAATGTCCACTCAATGTTTAAACTGCTCAGAAATGTCTTTCTTTTCATAGTCCATTTAACTGATTTTTGAAAACCAACATAGCACCTCATGCAAAATAAGAAAAGCAAATCCATTTCCAACTCTCGCTTACTCCTTTCTCCTCTGAATGTTGTTTTCCTTTCTAATTAAGAATTGGTAAATAAATAAAATCTTTTAAAAAAAAAGAAAACTTTAAAAGGGGCGCCTGGGTGGCTCAGTGGGTTAAAGCCTCTGCCTTGGGCTCAGGTCATGATCCCAGGGTCCTGGGATGGAGCCCCACATTGGGCTCTCTGCTCAGCAGGGAACCTGCTTCCTCCTCTCTCTGCCTGCTTCTCTGTGATCTGTCAAATAAATAAATAAAATCTTTTAAAAAAATTTTCTTAAAAAATAAATAAATAAATAAAAATAAAAGGGGCGCCTGGGTGGCTCAGTGGGTTAAGCCTCTGCCTTTGGCTCAGGTCATGATTTCAGGGTCCTGGGATTGAGCCCCGCATCGGGCTCACTACTCAGCAGGGAGCCTGCTTCCCTTCCTCTCTCTCTGCCTGCCTCTCTGCCTCCTTGTCTGTCACATAAATAAATGAAATCTTAAAAAAAAAATAAAAAATAACTTAAAAAAAAAAAAGAATTGGTGACAGGAGAGAGGCAAGATGGCATCTGTGTGATTTCAGCTCAGGTCATGATCTCAGGGTCATGAGATCCCGCCCTGTGTTGGGCTCCTTGCTCGGGGGGTGGGGCAGGGGTGGGGTCTGCTTAAGGTTTTCTCTCTCTCTCCCCCGCCCTCTGCCCCTCCCCTCCCCTTCTCTCTTAAGAAAAAACCCAAAAAACAAAAAAGAGCTGGAGATAGTAAGCTCTCTGTAATAAACTGTCAGACACTTCAAAAAGACAATGAGAAGGAAAAAGGAGCCTACTTCTCCTTTCATTGCTTTGAGTTATTTTTCACACACATTTGAAGCAGTTTCTTCAACATGTGAAAGAGAAATAAGGATTAGTTATTTCTAACTATTAGTTTTTAGTGAAAATAGACTATCAGATACTCAAAAGTGGTGGAATTTATAGCAACTACTGGCACCGTCAAGGAAGAAACCTGGATATTTCTGACTTAAATAACTTCTTTAGCGTACTTCGGCTCAGGTCATGATCCCAGGGTCCTGGGATCAAGCCCCGCATCGGCCTCTCTGCTCAGCGGGGAGCCTGCTTCCTCCTCTCTCTCTGCCTGCCTCTCTGCCTACTTGTGATCTCTGTCAAATAAATAAATAAAATCTTTAAAATAATAAAATAAACTGAAAATAAAGCCCAGTAGAAACCAATAGAAAAATAACTTCAATAAAATGTAGCTGGAGCACTTACACATTCAGGTGCATGAGAACCTTCCTTTCCCCTTACTAGCTGTCAGACCCCTCGGAGAGAATCCCGTGCCCTTTCCTGGCCCAGATCCTGTTCACTGCCAGCCCAGCCCAAGTGCCTGGCAGAGCCGACAAGGAAGAAGCACTAACCACATTACCTGCCTGGCTCTTCAGCGAGGAGGCTGCCTCGATGGCCTTGCAAGAGCTTGTTCGGGCTGTCTTGTCACTGACCGTCTCTCTCTGTTATTACATAAAAAGAAAAAAGAGAAGAAAAGGAAGAGGAACAAAATCTAATGTGAACTAACACAGGTTGCTGAAACGTTGTGCAACAGAAATGACTTCCTTTGAAATGTGCTCCACACACTCCATGAGCAGGGACCAGGCTCATGCCTCTTCCACAGCTCAAAGGCCCTCCCTGGCGCCTGCCCCACCATCTGCTAGGATAGAGGGGCTGGGGGGTTAGGGAAGCCAAACAAGCCATGCTGCTCAGACTCTTCATGTGAGCCGCATTTCATACGCTGAAGTTCCCCCTGAATTCAGAGCAGAGTGTGAAGGTGGAAAAAAAACAACCCTTCTGCTTCCGAGGTTGTCCCATCAACCTAAAGTGGTGTCTCAAGTCAGTGCCAACATCACTGCTCTAACTCCCTAACTCCCTCCACAGAGGATTTCCAGTTCAGAGACAAGGTCCAGACAAACCTCACAAAGATCATCAAGAAAGCACATTTCACAACTGAGAAAACACACATACACACACAAGATGGGATCAGGAACATTTTATTCAGTGCTCAAAATCTGAAGGAGTTGAAAGTAACCTCTCCTGGGTGCCTGCGTGGCTCAGTCAGTGAAGCATCTGCCCTCGGCTCGGGTCATGATCCCAGGGTCCTGGGACGGAGCCCCACATCGGGCTCTCTGCTTGACAGGGAGCCTGCTTCTCCCTCTGCCTGCCGCGCCCCTGCTTGTGCTCTCTCTCTCCCCCTCAAAATAAATACATACATTTTTTTAAAAAAGAGAAAAAGAAAAGAACCTCTCCTGACAGCCCTGAAGCAGCACGGCCACACAGCCATCTGCACCTTTCCAGTGCCCAGGCCAGGCCGCTCCCTGAACACCAAGCCCACTCCCCCAGCGTGCCCAGGGCCAGTGTAAGCAGTCACAAGACTGTGGACAAGGTAACAGGGGCCCAGGAAGTGTATAGGATACAGCCTACCCAGATTATAAAAACTCAACCAGAGGGAGACACCACTATTCTTTTTATTATGTGCTACTGCCCAAGCTTAGGTACTAAAACATTTCTACCTGGCTACTTAATGTGAATTTTGATATTCAAATGTCCAGGGCCACACATTTTTAAGGTAAATATGAAATACAAGTATGTCAAGGCAGCCGATGTGAGTCTGCCCACCAGCACGGGTCTGTCTGACTAGCAGGCAGCAGAGAAGATGCTCCTGGGGGCTGTGAGCCACCCGGTGACAGTGACACAAGGTCCATTTTACCTCTCTCTGGACTGGATACTTGACCACTAACCACTTCACCCAACAGGTGCCCTGGAAGAATGCTCTCTTGCCCAGAAAAATAGTGCAGGGCCTGCCTGCTGCCCTGACCTGCAACAATGGCCTTAAAGAAGCAAGACAGCCGACGCGGTGGCCACGCAGTCACACTTCAGCAGCATGTAGAATGGGGTTTCCCATTCTTCCAAATAAAACAGTAAAGAAAGGAACTTCTAGGGGCACTGGGTGGCTCAGTTGGTTAAGCGTCTGCCTTCGGCTCAGGTCATGATCCCAGGGTCCTGAGCCGGCATCAGGCTCCCCACTCAGCGGGAAGCCTGCTTCTCCCTCTCCCACTCACACTCCCTCTCCCTCTGCAAGGATACAAGACTACTCTGTATAACTCAAGCATAAGATACAAAGTCTGTTTCAATTCTCATTCAGTGACTCAACAGCACATGGCCATAAAGCACACTGGAAAGAGCACACGCTCCCCACACGCACAAGCACCATAAGCGGGTAAGCGGGCTCACCCTCCTCCAGGTGCCAGGCAAACTTCACCCCTTGATGCCTGCTGGACTATGCTAGAACTAGACAGCCCTGGGGCTGGACCCTCATATCTATGCACATCTGTACTCTTTTGTAAGAGTATAAGTATATAAGTATATATATAGAGAGAGAGAAAAAGAGTATATCATATATTCTATGCATCTCATTTCTATACTTTTGTTGCATCAAACAGGCCTGCTTAGGAGTCCCATTAGATGAACAATAACATGAATCACTAATAAACTGAATGAATTCATAAAATCTATTTTCAACGCCTTTAATGGATTTTTGAAAAACTTTTTTACTGAAGTATAACTTATCTCTAATGGATTTTGATGTTTTCATGCCAATTATTTACACACTGAATAACAGCCCTATAGACAAGAGCAATCTTTGGTCTATGCAATTCCATTAAATCTAAACATCAAGTATTATTCAAAGTGTTTGCATGTTTTTCTTTGACAGCAAAGTATGAGCAGTTTGTGGTAAAGTCCATTACAGATAGGAACTGGCCCTCTGCAGCAGCCTTGTCAAAAGGGTTTCAGGAGAGAAGCGAGCCAAGCTGTCTGCCTCTAAACCAGTACCCGCTGAGGAAGGCCCACAGCCTCTGATCTGCTTCTGCCCAGGAAACTGGCCACTAAGGACTCACACACACAGCACACACTCCCCCAGCCTAGGCACACTCGGGGCATAATTACCTTCCGAAGACCGTGCTTCTCGGTCCTGAGTCTTTTCCTGGGTGCATCTTCAACTTCAGCCTCTTCAGCAGGGTCCTGTGTCCTCTTTACATGGTTTCTTTTTTTCCCATTTACGTTACCTTGGAACGGGGGATGGGGGAAACTTACATGAAAAACACTCCACAAGCCACCCTCCAAAGCAATGATGTCCGATCAAGGGCATTCATGTGCAAATCCCGCCCCTGATGGGCTTCCAGTAATCGGGATGCTTTCCAGGCTCTAAGTATTACAGACCAAATCTCTTTGCATTTTGCAAATTGCAAGGGACCATTTCCTATAACATCAAACACTAGAAAATCCTTATCTAATCTACAGATTATTATATTGGTATTTTTTATAATTACAATTTAATGTACTATAGCACTAAAATTAAATATAACCCACTAGTTTACTAACATCTGAAGACTAGTGGAACTTAAGTGGAACTTTAAAAAGTACAAAGCTTGCTACTTTTTATACATTTCCTAAAAGAAGCATGTTAAGCAACAACACTCCTTCGGTATCTGCAAATTAAGGGTTTTCTACATGTTTAACTATGTCAGTCATTAGTATTCCCAGGAATATCAACTAATCCAAGATTTAAGGTACTGACCTAGAAAACTAAGATGTAAGGTTAAGAGTGCAAACTCTAGAGATGTGATTAACTCGTACACACCAATATTTATTCCAAGCACAGATCCAGTATTTCCATCTGCATGCCTGTTTTACCGAGGTTCAGGGTGTAGCCCTGGACGGTTGGGCAGACATCTGGTGGGAGGGCAGGGTCATCCTCCAGTCTTACCACCCACAGGGACAGGGGTGTGCAGCCAGGAGTGCGGGATCCCGAGGTGCCTCAGGAGGAGGTGCAGCTAGCCACTCCCTGGTCACTCTGTCCAGGGCCTCACCACAGGTGGAGGCCTGATACCACTAGAGCCCTCAGCAGCTGCCTGCCCTATGACAGCGTGAGCCGGCCCAAGGGCAGCCACATGGGCTGGCCATGAAGGCCCACGGGGAAGAGGCTTGCAGAGCACCAGGGCCTGTGCAGTGCTGACCATGCACGGCCAGCACAGAGCACAGCCGGCCTGACCTGCCAGAACACCCTCAACCCAGTCTGCCCAGCTCATCAGCGTGTGTCACTGAGCTACAGAGACCTGTGAGCAGCAACTGCTACCCTGCACCTCTCCACAGAGGTGAGGTGATGTCACAGTCCTTCACATAAGAACCTCCCCCTGTGCCCAAAATGAGACGGCAGCCGTTCCATACAGAAGTCAGCAATGTGGGCCTTTGTTTAAATTCCTCACACTGAGGCCATGGACAGCTCATACCACCAACACAGCCCATGATCTTAGTTATTGGCATCGGAGGCCCCAAAAGGGAGGCTTGAGGGCCTCCAAGACAGGCACACACCTGACATACACTGAAGGCAGAAACCAACCCTGTCCTCCTGTCAGTTAAGTACTCGGTAACCGTCCAAAATGACAAAATGTGACACAGAGTCACAGTCACACTTACTCTTCAACGGTAGTTCAATCTGGCTTCAGGAAAACCTAACTCATTCTTAAATAAGCCAGTCATTGAAAAGGACCACCCTTCCAGATTTAGTGTGCTGATGAAGAGTCAAGTCAACCTCTGCCTTTTAAAGAAAATGCACAAATCCAGAACATCCTTACTATTCTAAATTATATTATTTGCAACAAATGCCGAACAAATTGAACAAAATTCAATATTAATATATGAGATAGCTGATGTGGAGATCTAGAAAGCCCTAAAATCAAGAGCATCTGCGACCAAAAGAGGCAGGCTGTGTAGTGCACGTGTGGATAGAGTCAGATGTGCACATGCTGGTCTAGAAGCATTTGCTCATGTGCACAAGGCAAAATTGCAACGACTTCTGGGTCTTGGTCTCCTTTTAGGTGAGTCTTGAAACACTTTTTACATTTGACCACTCCAAAACTCTTCAGTGATGAACCTTGAGAAATACAGAATTGTCTGTATTTTAAATTGATAACAAAGATATTTTTTACGTTAGAAATGTTGGTTTTGGGCACCTGGGTGGCTCAGTGGGTTAAGCCTCTGCCTTCGGCTCAGGTCATGATCTCGGGGTCCTGGGATCAAGTCCCACATCAGGCTCTCTGCTTGGCAGGGAGCCTGCTTCCTCCCCTCTCTCTGCCTGCCTTTCTGCCTACTTGTGATCTCTCTCTGTCAAATAAATAAATAATCTTTAAAAAAAAAAAAAAGAAAGAAAGAAATGTCGGTTTTCATGACATGTGTGTCCAAGCATGTACAGATGACAGATCTGACTGCTGTCACAGGTTCTTTCCAAGCTTACAATATTAAGCCCCCTTCTCTTAAGCAAAGTAGAATTTTTTGTTTTTTAGACTGAAGGCCTAAGAAGAACCAGAGAATGGCCACACTTAAAGCCAGTCCACAGTCACCGTCCTCACCCTGTGAGCTCTCAAGCAAACAGGCCAGGAACGCCCTCCCTGCTCCCAGGTTCAAAGCCCGCCATCTGAAGAAGTGAGCCCCTCCTGAGGTGCAGGTGCAGCCCCTGCCGGAAGGGCAGCATCAGGCCTGCAGTCCTAGTGACCGCCTGGGTTCCCTCCCTTCTGTGTCCCCCCGGCCACCCCATCACTGTGGAGGCTAGAGCACCCACTCCACTTGGGCTCGCAGGCCAGAGAAAGGATCACACCAAGCAGCTCTCACCACAAAAAGGGAGAAAAGGCAGACAGCAGAGATTGCTTTATTGTGACCACACGCGCTATGGTTGCTGGCACAAGCACATGGGTCAGAGATGGGGAGAGCAGCCCTGCGTCCCTGCCGTCCCCGAGCAGAGCTCAGCAGGCTACACGACACACGTCTCACAACCAAGCAGAGCACACTAGCACAGCATTACGTTTACCAGAGTCTTCTTCAGACTGGGAGGAAGCCATCAGGGCGAACTTGGTGTTATAGCGGGCTTTCTGTTTCTCGTTGAGCATGTCCCACTGCGATCCCAGCAGCTCCTCAATCTCCTCGCCTGAGGCATCTGGGTGCTCGGCAACCACCTGCAGACCCAGGAAGAGGGGTCAGAAGGCCTCACACCTACAACACACTGGGGTTTTGTTTTGCACAAAATCCAGTGCACAGCCCTTGGGAACTCAGAGTGTGGTGCATTTATTCCCACATCATGGAACGATGCCCCAGAAAAGCTTCAAAGAAAATTAGTGATTATCTGATGCTATAACCTATTCAAAGCTCATAAATAAAAACAGTGCTGGTGAAAACAACTCAACTGTATTTATGTCAAGGCAGGAAATGACAAATGGTAAGAGGAAAAAGTACATTTTTCCAAAATCACTAAATTAGTTAGTAGTAAGTTATAATTTTCCAGGCATCCTTGGAAAATCAGTGGTAAGACAAGTGCCACGGAAACACTACCTGTCAACACAGGGGTGAAGTCTTGGCCTGGCCTTCTCACTTGCTGTAGCACACACCTTCCGTCTCTCAGGTGCACGCTCTGGATGGTACAGATGGCATGCCAAGGGGGCTGGAGGGCACACAGAGACACACCCCCTACACAGCCTTCTAGCCATGTTGGGGCTGCCGGCATCAGCATCCCAGAAGCATGCTGGAAATGAGGACCTCAGGCCCCACCCCAGACTTGCCAATCAGGACTGTGTATTTTCCCAAACTCTGCAGATGAGCCATGGGCCCACAGCCTTGACTGTACACTAACAACCAGAGAAGTTTTTAAACCTCTGCTGTTCAGGTCCCACCCGAGGTCAGTTCCTTCTCTGGGTCTGGCATCAGTGTTTTCAAGACTCTCAGGGGCTTTCATGCGCACCCAAGCTTGAGAGCCACCAACAGCAGGGGCACAAAGATGGACGAATGATGGGCAAGCCAGCCCTGCCCCACTCCGTTTTTATTTGGTCTATGAACTAAGAACTGATTTTGCATTCTTAAATGGTTGGGGAAAAAAAGTCAGAAGAATATGTCCTGGCACATAAAAGTGACAGGTAATTCAAGCATCAGCGTTCATATATCAAGTTTTACTGGAACCAGCCACTGGTGCCCCTTCACCTGTTCTACAGGGTAGCTCTCCTGCTACAACAGCAGAGCCGAGTAACAGACACAGGCCTCAACTGCCCAGGAGGCCTTTCAAAAAACGTTTGCTGCCTGATTCCGAGCACTGGCCAGCATGCTCTGGAGCCAGACCCCAGGTTTGAGTGTGGTTCCCACATGGCAGCTTTGTGAACTCGGGCAAGTGAAGGGGTCTCCCCCTCTGTGATGTGGGGGTGGTAACTCTTTACCTGGCAGGGATAAGGAATCACCAAGTTAATGCTGGTCACTACCACCACCTGGACCCACCATCTGCCCAACCAACATGAGTAACCTCTGCCCCAAAATGCAAAACCCTACTCACAACATGGTCACTGCAGATGGCTTCCTATGGCCTCCTGTGCCCCCTCCCCACCACCTCATCATGTCCTCCCCAGCCCTGAGGGACACTGGCACACTGCCAACTTCCACCCACTCTCACATCTCAGAGCACATGCATTTCAGATGTGGATCAACAGCAGCCTACACAATCATGCAGCCCTTCCATGTCCTCACACCCCAAGGACGCCTTCTGCAACTCAAAGTCCAGCTCTGAGCTCCAGCATTCTACTGGGTGTTCTCCATATCCCTTGTGAACGGTCACCATTCCCACCATGTCCTTGCAGTCCCAACCCCACATATACCTGCTTCCTCCTCTCATCATGGGGTCCCATCACCTCTCAGCCCAGCAGGGTTCTGTTCTGCCTGCCCATCTTTCATGAGGGTGAGCTCACCAGCCCCAACACTTTAAGCATCAAAGGTCTCAGACCTTCATGCAGCAAAGGTTTCTGTACAGGGCTTCAAAGTCACAAGACAACTACCTTCTGGAACTCTCCACTTCCAGATTCCTCATGATCAGCACATGCATTCAGGGACCCACCACCTTCGGTCACCCAGCCCTGAATACAATGTCCTCAATCAGATGAATCCTAGCCATGCCATGCTCACAGCTGTGTCATAAAACAAGACTGACTCCTTGAGGCCCCCTTCCCTTTGCACCTAAATCCCTTGCCAGGTTGGCCAGCTCCACTCCTGAACATTTGTGTATCCACCCCATCTAGATGACTATGGTTTCAGGAACCAGTCTCCTGGCCTTCAGTCCTACCCATCTACCTGACAATCCCATCCTAAAAGGTCTCCCTCCTTGCAACCAGAGGGACCACACTTGGCCCACATGTAAGATAGGGTCCCTGCCACTTGGCAATGTCTTCCACAGCCCCCCATAGCCTGGAGCCCATCCTTACCCCACTTTCATCACTCCCTGAACAACTCTGCACTCAGCGGCACAACGACAGGCTCTGCCTCTCCACAGGCCACACTGTCCTGAAACATTTTCTTCCACCAGGCTGACTTTGTCACACCCTTTTAATTTCAGCTACAATACTGTATTCACTCATTCATTCATTCATTCAAGGAACATTCTGAGCTAGGGAAACAGAAAGGTCAAAGCAGCCACCATCCTACCCACAGTGCTCACCTTCTGGGGAGCCACCTACTTATTTTTCATCCCTAGTCATGTACTGTGAACTCCAGCAGGGACAAAGAAGTATGTCCCTCATCATTTCGGGTTAATGAGGCCCTGGCTTCTCCCTGAACTCTATGGGCCTCATCACTGAAGCAGGGAGTACAAAGCTTACAAGTTCTGTGTGTGCAGGTGCACACACAAACATGCACACATTTGATTTTTTGGGCCAAGTCCCTGTCCTTGCTCCTGCCTGTATCCTCCCACAGTACAGGAGAGTCACTTTACATCTCAGAGTTCAGGGTAGCTAGCTATAAGACAGGGATAATTTACGCCAACCTCAAAAGGCCTTTATGAGAACCGAATAATCTTTTTTCACAGTAACATACAGGCAATGTATCTTACAGACAGTAAGCACTCAGTAGTAGCTACCTCCATACTTTTTTAAAGAATTATTTATTTGCAGGGTGCCTGGGTGGATCAGTCCGTGAAGCATCTGCCTTTGGCTTAGGTCATGACCCCAGGGTCCTGGGATCAAGTCCCACATCCAGCTCCCTGCTCAATGGGGAGGAGTCTGCTTCCACCTTTCCCTCTGTCCCTCCCACTACTTGTGTTCTCTGGCAAATAAATAAAATCTTAAAAAAAAAAAAGAAAAAAAGATTTATTTATTTGAAAGACAGAGAAAGAGAGCATGTATGCAAGCAGGGGGAGGGGCAGAGGGAGAAGGAGAGAGAATCCTCAAGTAGACTTCCCACTGAGTGCAGAGCCCACCATGGGACTCCATCTCAGGACCCTGAGATCCTGACCCAAGCCAAATCCAATAATTGGATGCTCAACTGACTGAGCAACCCAGGCACCCCAACCATTTATTTTTTTTAAGATTTTGTTTGGGAAAGAGAAAGAGAGAGGGAGGGAGCATGAGCATAGAAGGAGAGCAAGAAGCAGACTCACCACTGAGCAAGGAGCCCTACGCAGGACTCGATCCCAGGACCCTGAGATCACAGCCTGAGCTGAAAGTAGACACTTAACCGACTGAGCCACCCAGGTGCCCAAGTTTTAATAAACTATACCTCAGACACACAAAAAAATATCGAAAACCAAATACCCACAAGCTCACACACTGTGCTGATTGAACTATTGCTCCTCAGAGATCACACTCCCTGCTCTCAGCCCACCGTCACCTCACACATTCTTTCAGAGCCTTGTGCAGGTTTTAGACTTCTGAGGTGGCTACAGTCCCCTACACCTCACACCTCCACTCCTAGTACTCCTGCCTCCCTATTGAACAGCACTGGCCAGCGCAGCCAATGCACAGTGTAGAAACAGGGGCATACAATTTGTCAGGTCTAAGACTTTTGTAAGACTTCACCCTGCCCTTTCCTGGATCACCTGCTCCATGAGAAGCCAGCCTATGTGCTATGAGGACACCCCAGCCACCCAATGGAGAGGGCCACACGTGAGGCCTCCTGCAGGCACTATCAGTACAGCACCTTGGAAGACGATCCTCCAGTCCCAGTCAAGCCTTCAGATGATGCAGCCCCAGCCAACATCTTAACTACGACTTCATGGGACATTCTGAGTCAGAACCACCCAGCTAAGCTACTCCCAAGCTCCTGACCCACAGACACTGTCCGAGAGTCCATGTGTGTTGTTGTTTTAAGCCACTAAGTTCTAAGGTCATGTGTCATGCAACACTACATAACTGACATGAACATATATTCAAAGAATGGAGACATAACAGCACCGATCAACTCTAATGCGTCTATAAAAATTAAGATCAGAGAAGGTGAAAAAGAATCTTTAAAAATGGGAAACTGAGGGGCGTCTGGGTGGCTCAGTGGGTTAAAGCCTCTGCCTTGGGCTCAGGTCATGATCCCAGGGTCCTGGGATTGAGCCCCGCATCAGGCGCTCTGCTCAGCAGGGAGCCTGCTTTCCACCCCCCACCCCCGCCTGCCTCTCTGCCTACTTGTGATCTCTGTCTGTCAATAAATAAATAAACAAATAAATAAGAAGGAAACTGAGGGGCGCCTGGGTAGCTCAGTGGGTTAAAGCCTCTGCCTTTGGCTCAGGTCCTGATCCCAGGGTCCTGGGATCGAGCCCTGCATCGTGCTCTCTGCTCGGCAGGGAGCCTGCTTCCTCCTCTCTCTCTGCCTGCCTCTCTGCCTACTTGTGATCTCTGTCAAATAAATAAATAGAATCTTTAAAAAAAAAAAAGGAAAACTGAGACCACACACATCAGTAGTCAATGACATCAGGACTGATGCTTAAAGCCTTCAGTAAATTCTTCCTCACAGTGGGGCTCCCCTAGCTACTCTTAACTCATTGCCTGCAAACAGAGTCTCCCTGACCCCTTACCCCACCCAGGTCCTCCTCAGTGGGCCTATATCCCACTGTGGACTTTGTCTTCCAGCAAACTCATTGCCCTGCCTACAGCCCCTCTAACTATATTCCAGGAATGCTACAGAACACACTTATGAGCTACACATCTGAGCCAAGCCTGATGGACAAAGATGAACAAGCAAAACATGTTAACGAAAACTGCATACATCTCACAAAGCATAACACTTTCCTTCATCTGCAAGAAGCTGGACCTCAAAAAAAAGCCAAGTGGCAGCCAAAAGTCCTTGAGTCACAGTCTTCTATCTAGTGACTCTAGAAAAAGAGGGTCTAGGAAGCAGAGGGAGGTCTCCACCCAATGCTATTCCTCAAGGGTTGGGCATTGATTAATCAATTAACAACAAAACAAAAACCATCCTTGGAGTCACCACCACACCTCCCAAAAGGAAAACACAACCTAGAAAGACCCAGATTATTCTCAACTGGAATCTAGGATTACTTATTACAGAACCAGAACAAACACACTTGTAATCACAACAATGTAACTGAACCAGTTAAAGAGGATCTTGCCATCATCACTCTTCTGACAACACAAAATCAACTAGCACCTGAGCCCAGCTGGGAGGGAAGGGACCCATGGGCCTCACACCACCCTCCGGCTCTATAGAGACCAGGTCCAGCAGGAAAGAGCAGGGCAGAGCGCTTGTCTCTAAAGCAGAACTGAATTTTAATTGTGTACACTTCCATCTGGTTGCTGCTTAGAGTAGGATGCCGACGGCAACACTGCATAGAATGGGCTATGGAGGGGCACTCAGAGCCAGAGAGCTCCAGAGCAGAGCTACTGCTCCTTGAGGGAAGAGCAACTCACTCATGTGTCAGCCTTCAAGCCCCAGCTTGTCAGCAGTGTCTGGACCGACAGGCTTATTTGTTCTTGGCACATTTCTTAGTATTGGGAAGGCCATCTGAGAGTGATTTGGGTCCCCAAAAGCAAAAAGGATGGTCTTTGTAAAGTGGCTTGAATTCTCAGGCTTTCTCTCATAATTTCAGATGAGTGGAGACCATGGAGAAACAGACTAGGAACAACAGGCTGGAACACAGCTGGCTGGCTGCTTCCCAAGTCCCAGAGCATGCAGGTCTGCAGCAACTACAAGAGGAGTCCGACTGTCCACATAGCGGTACACATTCCAAGCCTGCCACGGGCGCCCCTGGCCTGCAGCAGGCCTGGTGTGCTAGCTGTTCACACTGCTCAGTGCTCTGCACCATTTCAAACCCAGCAGTGGCCACAGCTCCTCCACCTTCCCTCGGAAGACTTCTTAGCTCTGAGACCAAGGACACAAACTCACAGCTACACATCTACTTTTGTGGGTGGATGCAGGTGCACAGGTGGGTTGCTACACTTCTCACACTTCATAGGAACGTGATGGGATGTGCACACCCATCAGCACACTGCTTGCCTCTCTCCCCCGATTTCCAGCGGGTTCACTTCACTCGTGCCCAGAATCTTGCTGGAGGAGCACACCACACCTGTTCACTCCTTTCAAGCCTCTCCTTGGGTGCACAGGCCAGCTTCCCTGGGGCAAATACCTGGGCATGATATTATAATACATAAAAACATGCATTTTTTTTTTTGAAGATGCATGTTTTTTTTTTTTGAAGATGCATCTTCAATTCCACTATATATTGCCGAATTTCTCTTGAAACCAAGTGGAAGAAATGATGGGGTTTCTCACTGCTGTTCCTCATTCCAGAGGTGTTGGCCTATGCAGCTCACCTGGGGCAGGGGAGCTCCACCCTCACGTGACCATTACCTGCAGCACCCTGGCTGCCAGCGAGGTGGGGCAGCATCTCTTCATGGACGCAGTGGCTGTCCACACTTTTCTAGAAATTGCCATTTTCATAGGCTTCAGAATAGTTTGAGCTCTATATACACAGTTCATCCTTTCCCTGAGTTCATGGTGTCCTTGGCATATAAACTTTCACAGCTCCTCACCAATCTATGGTCAGTCTGCCTTAACAAATCCTCCCCTCTCCCAAGGCATAAAGCTGTTCTACAGTAACTGAGTTCTGACCAGCTGTTTGCACCCCTTTCCCACCTGCTTCCACACCCTCAAGAGTGCTTCTGGGCTCTCCTCTGGGTAATGCCCCCATTCTGAACATTCATGGCACAAACATCCCTGCATCTAGTAATAGAACTTCCTGTGCAACAGGGCCAATGTTCAGGTGTGGCTATTTATCGTCCACTCAAAAAGTGTAAAGAAATTCCTATTGGGAGTTTTATTAGGATTATACAGAATTTATAGTTTAAATAAGGAAAACTGACAACTACAACTTCAGAAAACTGAACCTTCCTATTAACATATCTGTTTATTTAGGTCCACTAAAATACCAAGTGTTATTTTTCTCCAAAATTATACATATTTTCTTTCTTTCTTTTTTAAAGATTATTTATTTAATTTGACAGACAAAGATCACAAGTAGGCAGACAGGCAGACAGAGAGAGGAGGAAGCAGGCTCCCCATGGAGCAGAGAGCCCGATGTGGGGCTCAATCCCAGGACCCTGGGATCATGACCTGAGCCGAAGGCAGAGGCTTTAACCTTGATACCTTATATTTTTGTTGCAGTCATAAATGGTATCTTTTCTTTTTCCCTTTAGATTTTATTTTCAGGGGTGCCTCGGTGGCTCAGTCGTTAAGCATCTGCCTTTGGCTTGGGTCATGATCTCAGTGTCCTAGAATCGAGCCCGCATTGGGCTTACTCAGCAGGGAGCCTGCTTCTCCCTCTCCAGCTCCCACATGTCTGTATTCCCTCTCTATCTCTATCATAAATAAATAAAATTTTATTTTCAAGATTTTCAAGTAATCTTTATACCAAACATGGGACTCAAACTTACAACCCCCAGATCAAGAATCACATGCTCCACTAACTGAGCCAGCCAGACATCCCCAATTTTATCTGTCTTAATATGTTTCTTCTTTGTTGCTGTTCTTGTATACTGATCTTACAACCACCAGTCCTAGTGAACTCACTAATTCTAAAGATTTTCTGTAGATTCTCTTAAGTTTTCCACAGAGACCTCTGCAAACAATGGCAGCTTTATTTCTTCCTTTACAATTATGTCTTTCTCCTTCCTTTCCCTTATCTTACCATACTGGCTAGTATTTTCTTTACAACACTTAACATAAGTGGTTAAAGAAAGGCATCTAGTCTTATTCACAATTTTATTTTGTTTACTATTTTATTATTTATTTTTAAATCAGAGAGAGAGTGAGCCCAAGCAATGGGACTGGCAGGCAGAGGGAGAAGCAGGCTCCCCACTGAGCAAGGAGGCTGATACGGGACTCAACCCCAGGACCCTGACCTGAGCTGAAGGCAGCCACCTAACCGGCTGAGCCACCCAGGCATCCCTTGTTCACAATTTTAAATAGAATGCTTGTAAAGTTTCATTAATAAGTATGATGCCTGGGGCACCTGGGTGGCTCAGTGGGTTAAAGCCTCTGCCTTCGGCTCAGGTCATGATCCCAGGGTCCTGGGATCGAGCCCCGCATCGGGCTCTCTGCTCTCTGCTCAGCGGGGAGCCTGCCTCCTCCTCTCTCTGTGCCTGCCTGTCTGCCTACTTGTGATCTCTGTCAAATAAATAAAATCTCTTAAAAAAATAAAGTATGATGCTTATTGAAAGTTTCTGATATAACCTTCAACAGAGTAAGGAAGTCACCTTCTAATTCTGGCTTGCTAACTCTATCAAAGAGCAATGAATTTTATCAAATGCCTTTTCTCCATTTACTGAGAGGATCATTCGATCAGCAACACAGTGAATCACATACCAGATTTTCTTTTTTACATACCAGATTTTCTCATATTATACCACCTTTAAAGCTTTTTATTTATTTAAATTTTTTTTATTTTTTTAAAGATTTTATTTATTTATTTGACAGATGGAGATCACAAGTAGGCAGAGAGGCAGGCAGAGAGAGAGGAGGAAGCAGGCTCCCCGCCGAGCAGAGAGCCCGATGCGGGACTCGATCCCAGGACCCTGGGATCATGACCTGAGCCGAAGGCAGAGGCTTTAACCCACTGAGCC
Organism: Taxidea taxus jeffersonii; assembly: GCA_003697995.1. Classification (NCBI taxonomy): domain Eukaryota; kingdom Metazoa; phylum Chordata; class Mammalia; order Carnivora; family Mustelidae; genus Taxidea; species Taxidea taxus. The sequence continues at coordinate 118,469 of ML106474.1, forward strand.
ACCCAGGCGTCCCTATACAACCTTTACATTACTGAAAAAGCCCTACTGACCTCTCCCCTCAAGTAATATTGAACATAACAAAAAAATAGGCACCTAATCCCTTTAGTTTTTCAAAATTGAGCTTTACAATGTACTAACAGATGCCGTTTTCTATGACGACAATTAAGGAAAGTGTTCAAGTGCTTTCATCGTTGATCTCTTCCTGTCCCGGTACCTTCTCGTCCACAATGGGAGACATTTTCATAACCAACAGTGCAGAGGCAAGCATCTTTGCCCCAAGGATGACTATTCCCTAACAATACTTATTTATTAGAGCTAAAATCTCGGCAAGGCTCACTACAGACTGCGCTGATAATGCTGAGAAACAGAGGAACAGCACTGAAGGGATGTTCCTCCAATTCAGGAATTCCCCCGAATAAATACACAACACCTCAGAAACCATCACAGTACCCACCTCATCCCTATGCTTCTGACAGAAGACCAAAAACTGGGACGCTGCATCTCCCTTCCTGTTTCGTGGAGTGGAGGCCGTAGTCTTCTTCCTTCCAGGAGGAGACCCTACTCCTCTCTTGGGGTCAGCCTCTGCCATCTTCTGAGGAGTACTCTTTACTGTCCCAGGGTCACTTTCTTGGTTTTCGGCAGAACCAGATAGCTTGGCTCTCCGCCTTCTCTTGATGGGAATGCTCTCTTCTCTCATGGACTTGGGGTTATCAGCAGCTTCTTCAGTGACCCCTGAGGATTCTACCATTTGTCCTGGAGACTCCATAGCAATGCTTGCCTCCTTAGCTACATGAGGGTTGAGATGAAGCTGGTCCCCCACATAGAGGAAAGTAAACTTAGCTTTCCGCTCCTCTACTGACATGCTTGCAGCTTCTTCTGCTTGAACGATGCCCATTTCCCACTGGGCCCTCAATTTCCCTGAAATAGGTTTCAACAGCTAAAAAGAAAAACGTAAGACATTATAAGTTTCATTATACAAACAAAAAGTTAATACACTTAAAAAAAAAAAGCACACTTTAATTCCAGATAAATTTAAAAATCAAAAACTATAAAAACCAATTAACTTAAAGGTTTTTAGACAGAATTCACCCCAACATAATAGCTATTTCTTTAAACTAGAAACCAATTCCAATCATATTTAACTAATGTAATATACAGATTACATAATACATATATATAAAACACTGTACATACTTTTATATATATAAAAAGAATAAAAATTATTTTAAAAATTAGCTCTATCATCAAATGAGTAAAACGAATATACCATCTCTAAGGAAACTTGTCATTTTGTAACACAGTGTACTTGGGCAAAGTTAAACAATGATAGACATAAGCCATTATAATAAATCAAGCCACCACAATTTCAAAATAAATAAGAATATAAATTAAAGTTTTGGTCTCAAATTGTACTTAAGGAACATCTATCACCTTAATTTTCTCAGCTTTCGTAGGTGCCTGCTTGGCACTTTCCTGGCATAATTTTTCAAACTGTCCTTCTCCTTCAAAAGCTACAAGGCTCTTCTCAAATATCCAAGCTCTTTCTGGGGCATCACCAAAGAACTGTACGTGATACTGGCGTGCACTCTTTTTCTGACCTAGTTTTTAAAATAAAATGTTAGAACTTGAAAGTTAGAATTTTGGATGAAATTAGGCAAGTCTATTAATAATTACTGATAGGAAGTTGGAAGCTGCTTTGAGGTCATTTTATTTGGCGCTGTTTGAGTCTGTTAACCTCTAAAAAAGTCCTGCTCTTTTTATCCCCACCATACTCCATGTCAAAGAGAAAGGAAAAGCATTCATGAGGGACTCAGATTCATATTAAACTAGGAAATAAAGTGGACATTTCCCTTCTAAGATCCACTTAAAAAGATTACCAAATAAAGAAGGCCAAGAGACAACATAAACAAAAGGGCCATTCAACAGAGAGGGGCCTATGCAGCAATGAAGGGATACAGACTGGTGTCAGACAGCCTGAGTTCAAATCCCAACCCCACCACCTACAGCTGGGCAACCTTGGGCTGGCTACTCATTCACAATGCCTATAGGGGGAATCAGGGCACCAAGGATCTCTGAGGACACCCATGAGACCACAGGGTAACCTAACCCCTCAGATGTCCATTGCTGTTCCTCTTAGAATAAAGGAGGAAGCCACATCCTACAGTGCAGCCAGAAAGGAGGCAGGTGAGGAAAGAGACACTTGACCCCAAAATCCAAGAGAGGAGGTGCCATCTTCGGCTGAGGAAAAGTGAGGTTGAAAACAAGCAAGCTGGTCAGATTTCATATGCCTAGGTGGCTCAGTCAGTTAAGTGTCCAACTCTTGATCTCCCCTCAAGTCTTGATCTCAGGAATTGTAAGTTCAAGCCCCGCACTGAACTTAAAAAAATAAGAGGTCACATCTTTGTACCAACTGGAGGGAAAAAGGGGAATCTCCATGGGAGAACTATCACCCCTGCTGCTTCGTAGAGAATGCTGGTCACAAGAAATCCAAGAACACTTCCTAAAGAACAAACACGCCCCACAGGAAAAATGCCCATTTCCCACTGGGCCCTCAATTTCCCTGAAATAGGTATCAACAGCTATTGAGTGTTTTGGAGATCCTCCCAACTAAGTGGCCAATAGCCAGCTGGACCCTCTAAAATAAGCTAACAGTCTCTCCACATACAGGTTGCAGCACCTCTGAGTGATACCCTCTCAAACACAAATATAGCATCAAGGACCCCCCAGGACCCAGGGAAGCCCCCAGCACAAACAAGTCCAAGATACACAGAAATAAGCAATCTCTGCAAGGCCACTCACACAAAAAACCGGGAAGAGATGACACCTCACAAAGAAAAACTCTAGTTTGCTATGAAAAGAGCAAAGAAAAAGAGTTATTAGAAACTTTAAAATACAATTATGGGGAAAAAAAAAAAAAACAACTTGAAATCTTGGGAAAAAAACAAACAAAACAAAACCAAGAAATCTTGGAAGGTCAGTTAAGAAATCTTCCAGAAAGAAGAAATATAAGGTGAAAAACATCTACTCCCATAAGAAACCTATAGGATCAAACCAGGAAGTACCATACCCAAATAACTGTTCTAGAGACAGAAAGAGAGAAAGCTGTCTAAGAATTAACACAAGACCATGTCTCAGAACTAAAACAATCATAAGCTCCTCATCCAATACCCATACCAATGCACACCTTTCTGACATTTAAGATGTTGGGGGAGGGGATAAGGGCAGCTTCCACGTTAATGGAATGAAAAGTAGCATAACAAGGTACTTCAAGAGCAACCCTGGATGCTAGAAGGAAATGATGTAATACCTTCAAAATTCGGAAAAGAATTATTTTCAACATAAAATTCTACACTAAGCCAAACCATCAGCCAAGTGTGAAAACACAGAAGTAGCATCCTCTGAATGACAGGGAATCAAATTTATCTCTCATACATACTTTCTTAGAACCTCAAAATTACACTCCAGCAAAAAAGGAAACTGACCAAGAGTGAGCACAATGGGAAGCCACAGAAAACAATGCATGTAACTCAGGAAAGCATCTTTAAAAAGGTCTGAGATTTACTACTATGCAAAAGGTTAAGAGTACCAGCAATACAGATTGAAACAGGAAAAGGGAAGATTCTAGGAGGTCTAGGGTAAGAAAAGATTAAAGAACTCTTCCATACCAAAAGAAAATCTAAGCAACAAGGAAAGAGGGTTAAAGATGAGATCCAAGGGGGCCTGGGTGGCTCAGTTGGTTAAGTGTCTGATTCCTGATTTCAGCTTAGAACATGATCTTGGGGTCCTAGGATCAAGCTCTACAGTGAGCTCTGTGCTCTGGACTCAGTGGCTCAGCAGGGTCTGCTTGAGATTCTCTCTCTCCCTCCCCTCTTCTACTCCCCCTGCTCACGCTTGCGCGCGCGCACACACACACACACACACTCTAAATAAATAATCTTTAAAAAAAAAAAAAAAGGTGAGATCCAAGGAGCAGAAAAGGACAATGGCAATCAAACACAGGTTTTCACTTCCTCCCCCAACAGGAGAAACTGTAATAGGGTAAGTTTCAGGGACAGAGAAATGAATATTTGAAAAACAAAAAAATAAAAAATAAAGCTATATAGCCTTATATAGCAAAGTATATGATTAAAAAAAAAAAAAAACACAGGGGTGCCTGCCTGGCTCATCAGTGGAGCATGTAATGGAGCTTGATCTCAGGGTCGTGGGTTCAAGCCCCACATTGGGTGTAGAGCCTATTAAAAAAAAGAAAGAAAGAAAGGCAGGCAGGCAGGCAATAATTAACTCCAAGAAAAACAAGAAGTTGTACAAAAAAGAAAATGCAATTACAGAACACAATTTGCTTTGCACTGAATGATATTTACATAGTCAAAATTATGTAAACATTTATGTTTGATGTAATAAAAACAGTGAGTTAATTTGCCCCCTGGAGTGGCCAATAGACTAAAAATTAAAACAAACAAACAAAAAACACAAAAGAACACTGAGTTAATTATATGCAGAGAATTGAAAGAAAAGAAATAAATGATTGAAGAGATCAGTCTTCATTTTCCATAACAGAAAATATCTAAATGATAAATCAAAAGATAGTATTTAAAACTAGAAGAAAATGTTAGAGTTAAAAATAATTAGCTCTAAGGAGGAGAGTGAACTATTTTCACAACTAGCCTCTCAGTAGAATTTGGTCTGTTTATAAAAGTATGTATACTTCTTTGATTTTATAATAGGTGAGATTCAAAAATATGTTAAGGGATTTGTGACTCCTTCCATTACTTTAATACTTTGAAAGAACTTTTGTTGGTCATGAAAAGGAGTATAGACATGTGTCACAGCATTTGCATAACGCAGAAAATCTGTTATAGTGCACATGATGAAATAATATGAACTTACATTACTTTTTATAAATAGTTATAAATAGTTAACTACACAGAAAAATGCTCCTTACAGGTCAGGTGAAAAAAAGCAGAGAAGAATACTATGGTCCGATCCCAAGTTTATAAAATAAATGTACTTAGTTTTGAAGTTCTTTCCCTGCCTAGACATTTGGTAACAATGTAACCTAATTTCCCCCTATTTTTATGGGTTTCTTTAATCCATATGAATTTCTTTGGTTCAAGTTGAGAGGTGAATATCTCACTGTTTTATTTTACCACATAATTAATCAGTTGTCCCACCATTTATTAGTAATTATTTCTTCCTGTGATTTCTGATGTTCATCAATCATGACAGGTATGAAAACATCTGTCATCGACTCTACCTACTTACAATTCCTGCTAAGAGAACCACCAATAGCCCAGGTACCTAATTTTGCATTATAATCCTTTCCTCCCCATCATGGCCCAGGGGACTTAAGGTGGTCCCTGACCCTCTGGGCCAGACTGAGCCAGAGTCTCTCCAGATTCTATAGAATCCTTTGAGTAACCCATGCATGCAGAATGGATTCCACAAAGAGACAAGGCTGCTTTGGAGCTGAAGCTCTAGGGAGGAAGAGAAGCCATAGAAAATGCAGACAAGTGTCCATAGAGGCAAGAATAGAGCATGGGGACAAAATCACAAGGACATGACAGCACAAAGTTCTACAGGAAATAAAGGACAAGAATCACCATGCCTGAATTTCCTGGTTTAGTCCCTGGGGGACACTGGAGAAACTGACAAAATTGCAAAGAAAAAAAGGTACATTCACTATCACAGTGGATGATTTTAACACACCTTTCTTAGTAACCGAGAGAACAAGCAAAAAATAAAAAAATCAGTGAGATTATACTATTAAATAACCCAAGATATGAGAAAGCCAGATTACCTATAGTATTTTTAGAAAATGTCGGAATTTGGAAATAAACCACTGAGGGTTCCCTTCCATAACAGAAAAAGTGACAACAAAATTTTCCACAACAGATAATTACTTGACTCCTCACCCCAGTTATCTCACGGGAACAGATGTGTCAAGAAGCTCATGAAGCTCCCAGATCCAAAAGAATTCCATTTTCACAGTATAATATCTAAAACATACATTTATCTTCGGTTTCCAACTGAGTCAGGCCTCAAAGCTGCTCATCCACCTGGATGCCCTTATAGATAGTAGACAAGTTATGCTGCTATATATCACAAAAATGCTACTAAAGGGACGCCTGGGTGGCTCAGTTGGTTAGGCGGCTGCCTTCGGCTCAGGTCATGATCCCAGCGTCCTGGGATCGAGTCCCACATCGGGCTCCTTGCTCGGCAGGGAGCTTGCTTCTCCCTCTGCCTCTGCCTGCCTCTCTGTCTGCCTGTGCTCGCTCCAACAAATAAATAAATAAAATCTTAAAAAAAAAAAAAAAAAGTTAAAAATGCTACTAAAACTTTTATTAACTTAGCTTTTCAAAGGAAATTTCTCAAAAGAGCCTGGATTGAGTTGCAGCTTATGAGTTGTATTCTCTTCTGCATGTATGTTATACTTCAATTCTTAAAATCTGAACGCATTACTAAGATCTAAATTCAAGCACATCTATAAATCCAAGCATGATAAGTGGGGGGGGGGGGGGGAAACAAAAACAAAAAAAAAAAAAGAAAAAAAAAAATGGGGGGGGGGGAAAGGGTTACGGTGAGGGAGCTGCATCTCACAGGAAAAAAAAAAAAAAAAACCTGCTTCACAAGACCCGCATGCTCAGCCAGCTCCATGCCAGAAGCCACCCCTTCTTCGGGTCCTTACTCCTTCCCCAACAACGACGCCTAAACCCCCAAAGTACACCCATTACTCACCATGTCATAGAGTTGCTGCCTGCCAAGTGTTCAGGAATCATAAACGGACCCAGAGCTCTACTTGGAGCCAGGTCTCAGTGCTGCCTGGAGTGCTACCTCACACGTCCCTGTGAAATCTGTCTCCCACAGCACTGAACACAACTGGTGCCCAGATCTGGGCTTCTACACATCACTGTCTTCTAAAAAGACCCAAGTTTTCTCCAAGAAACTAGCTGACTCCATGACAAGGGCAAACAAAGTATAAAATGAGCATCTTACTGGGCCACCTGTAAGAAGTGGTCAAAGGCACGGGATGCCTGAGAGGCTCAGTGGGTTAATCCTCTGCCTTCAGCTCAGGTCATGATCTCAGGGTCCTAGGATCGAGCCCAGGATTGAGCCCAGCATTGGGCTCTCTGCTCAGCAGGGAGCCTGCTTCCCCTCTCTCTCTGCCTGCCTCTCTGCCTACTTGTGATCTCCCTCTCTCTGTCAAATAAATAAAAATAAAATAAAATCTTTAAAAAAAAAAAAGTGGTCAAAGGCTGACTGAGACATGTCAAAAGGACACCGCTGAAAGGGACTTAATGGGACTCCTGCTCGTTAAATTTGGGACAATTTGAGCATTAGAAAGAGTAAGGACTGGAAAGCTTGGGTGGTTCAGTTGGTTAAGCATCTTCCTTCAGCTCAGGTCATGATCCCAGGGTCCTGGGATCGAGTCCTGCATGGGGCTCCCTGCTCAGTGGGGAGTCTGCTTCTCCCTCTGCCCCTCACCCCACTCATGCTCTCTTTTCTCATAAATAAATGAAAACTTTAAAAAAAAAAAGAAAGAAAGAAAGGACAGGGAAATGGGGTAACTTCGTGATGGGCATTAAGGAGGGCACTTGATGTAATGAGCACTGGGTGTTATGTGCGACTGATGAATCACTAAATTCTACCTCTGAAACTAATAATACACTATATGTTAATTAAATCAAATTTAATTTTTTTTTAAAGATTAAGGACTAGGCTGCCTGGATGGCTCAGTCATTAGGCACCTGCCTCCAGCTCCAGTCATGATCCCAGGGTCCTGGGACGGAGCCCCAAGTCAGGTTCCTTGCTCAGTGGGGAAGGCTACTTCTCCCTCTCCCACTCCCCCTGCTTGTGTTCCCTCTCTCACTGTCTCTCTCTCTATAAAACAAGTAAATAAAATCATTAAAAAAAAAAGAGTAAGAACTATACTATATAACTACATTTTTTTTCTAAAGATTTTATTTATTTATTTGACAGACAGAGATCACAAGCAGGCAGAGTGGCAGGCAGAGAGAGAGAGGAGGAAGCAGGCTCCCTGCTGAGCAGAGAGCCAGATGCGGGGCTCAATCCCAGGACCCTGGGATCATGACCTGAGCTGAAGGCAGAGGCTTTAACCCACTGAGCCACCCTATATAACTAAATTTTTAAGAGGAAGTTCATTTTCACAGAAAAATGCCAGTTAAATATGAAAGCATGGGGACGCCTGGGTGGCTCAGTTGGTTAAGCAGCTGCCTTCGGCTCGGGTCATGATCCCAGCGTCCTGGGATCGAGTCCCACATCGGGGTCCTTGCTCGGCGGGGAGCCTGCTTCTCCCTCTGCCTCTGCCTGCCTCTCTGTCTGCCTGTGCTTGCTCTCTCTCTAACTAATAAATAAAATCTTTAAAAATAAATAAATAAATAAATAAATAAATATGAAAAGCATGGTAAAAATGGACAGTTACCATTTTATAAGCCAATGGATCATAAAGGAGTGCTAAAATCATGAGGAAAGACTGGCAAGGGAAACTAAGAAACTATCTCCAAACATAGCTACAGATTATTCACTAATGACAAAAAAGGACTATTTTCCATTGGAGTTTTGTTGGCCACCACCTACTGGGAAGTGGGACAGCCGACACCAAGAGCTCCTGATGAAATTCAACTGAGACATGTGTCCTTCTGTCACACCCCCCCCCATTCTCAGTGTCCTCTGACCCTTTTTCTTTTAGAAGGTCGTGTGAATCTCCTGTCAGCTGGAGTATGCTCATCGTGGTTCCCTTCCTTCTGAACTACTTTTCAAATGCACATTACCAGTCCTCTGAAGTTGATTTGCTTGTGATTACCAGGTACTCCCTCCTCTGCATCCCCAAACAATTCCTAGAGAAACATACTGCAAGAAGGGAGGTATTCAGTGAACACCTACATGGTACTCCTGGCTGGTCTTATGAACCAGAGTCTGATCACAAGAGATGAGAGCAATGAGGGCTGGGGGCAAGGAGTGCTGGTCTAGACTGCAGGACCCTAAAAGGACAAGACAGCAGACAGCTAAATGCAATGCAAGCACCCTTTTTCAACCCAGAGTGATGAAAAAACAGGCACAGGGAAAATACTGAAGATTGCTGGGGAAGTCTAAGCAAGAGCCCTGACGATGGGATAGTGTTTCCCTCATGTGTCTGGGTGCTGAGTTCGGCAGGAACCTGTCCTTGTTCTTAGAAGATCCCTGCTGACACATCTAGGGGTGAGGCTTTGAAGCATGGGCTTAGAAGGTTTTTAAATAAACAATAAACAAGCAAACCATAAATAAAATCTATCACAAAGCAAACAAACAAGCGATAAGATGGAACTCAAGTATGAACCCTTGGGACTGTTGGGAAAGCCGGGGCATGTCTGATAACATAAAGGCACTAAAAATGGGTACAAAATTAGCTAAATAAAATGATCCAACACTAGGATCCTGCAGAGGAAATAAATGGTCAAACTGGAATGCTTTCAGGAAAGAATCCTAGAGGTGACCAGGGGAAAAGGGACAGACACAATAAAAATTCAGGTTTTAAAAGTAAAAAAAGAAAAGGACAGTAACGTGTGCTAACATCTGAATGCTCACTACTTACCATGGAAAGACCTTTTCCAAACAAGTGTTATTATCATTACCCTCCTTTTTCAGATATAGGAAAATTGGGGCTTAAGGAAATTAAGCAGTTCATGACTAGACAAACCAGCTGTGCTAGACTCTGGCAGGCTGACTCCAGAGCCCATGCCTCCACTGGGAGCATAATGCTCTGCTCCAACATTGTAAGCAAGAGTAAGGGCTAGAGAATAAAGGAGGAGGAAGTGAGAGAGAATAAAAATGGTGCTGTGTGTGCATGTCATTCGGACAGGCTGCTGTAGACTACAGGAATTATTTTGCTCTAAATCAAGAGAAAGGTGTAATGAAATTAAAATTAATTAATCCCAGGAGCTGGAACCAAGAGACATTCAAAAGACCCCTTCAATCACATAGGTCTGAGATACCAGGAGCGCCATATAAACAAAGTTGAAATCCCCACACATTCAAAATTGCTTGCAATGTGCTAGGCAGACCAGTGTCGTGAGGTCATAAACCCTCCCCCACACTCCACCACCGCCCCCCAACCCCCACCCCGTGACTTCCACTTTGCTTTGCTGTGTGGTTTTACAGAGCTGGGAAGGAACCAACACCACCTCTGGTGCACACCTGTGTGCCTGCCCAGCTGGTCTCAACTGATAACTTTTTTCATACTCTACCAAGTCTAGATACCTCTGGGGTGCATCCTGGGGTCCCTGAAGCCTTGTGGGAGGGACTCCCCAATTTTGGCAAGCTGAGGATCCCAAAGGTCCTCCATGGAGTCAGAGCTGAAGCCAACCCAAAGGCTCTTCTAGCCACAAGTCCTGTGCTTTCCTGAGCCTCGAGGCAGAGTCCAACCACCCCTGAGGCAGAAGGCTGGGCAGGACTCAGAGGCATTCAGGATTCGATCATGGTCCTCTTTGTCCTGAACCCACCTCCCTCTCAAGTCTGTTTGCCAGGTGGACACCCCCACACCCCATCCCCAGCAGCCATAAGCTTCAACACAGCAAGCCAAGAACAGCCCAACCTGTAGTGAGAGCAGCAATGCTGCTCCTGTGAGAGCTCAGACCTCCAGCCAAGAACAGGAGGGGACATGCGCTCCCGTACCACTAAGGTGCCTTAGAAGGCTGACTGATCAGCAGTACTAAGAGGCTGGGAAGCCCACCAGGCCCAGTCCGCAGGTCTAGTCACCACAGTTCTGTAGGGTGCACAGGTCAGTTGGGCACTACCCTGGCTCAGCTCCAACACTGTGCTCACCATTTGTCATCTTCCTCAAACTAAATTCAAACTTTATTCTGCAAGAAATTTCTAGAAGGATCCCCAACCACCTGAACTCATTTTTTCCTCCAAAAACGTATGAGCTTTTGTTTTGTGAGCTCTCCAATTAATGTTTAGGTTTGCATCTGCTCTAATCTGTATCAATAACATATTATATTCTTAATGCGTTCTTCAGTTGTTCCATGGACCAATTTATATTCCCAAGTTTCATGATGCCAAAGAAGATCATTTCTAGTTTTTTCCTTCTTCCCACAGGCCTAAATAATAAACTGGGACATTTTTTTATAACTCAAACTTAATATGAAATACAATTTCTGAAAATCATGCTGAAATAAGCAATCACTGTTTACCTAAACAGTAATAAATTATCATAAAACCTAAAAAGCAATATAAAGCCAAGACCACTCCTCTATTAATACTAATTCAATCAGATAAAGTACATATCCAAGTTGGATATAAAAACAAATGGCAATGTGTTACATCTGAACCAATTATTAACTTTAAAGTTGCAAAATGAGCCACTGTAAATTTAACAACAAAAAATCCAAAATCTGATTCACATATGAGCAAAGGCCTAGAATAGACATTTCTTCAGAGACATACAAATGGCCAATAAACACAAGTAAAGATGCTCCGCATCACTAATCCTTAGGGGATTGCAAACCAAACTACAAAAAGTAGACAGACAATAGAACAGTAGGTGTCAGGTGCTGCGAGGAGGAGGAACAGGGAGTTATTACTGAATGGACACCGAGGTTCAGATTCACAAGATGAGTGAGTCCTGGGATGGATGGTGGTTACAGCCATTCAACAATGTGAACATGTTTAGTACCACTGAGCTGTGCACTTAAAAACGGTTAGGATGGTAGAGTTTATGTTATGTGTATCTTAACACAATTTTTTTAAATAGAAAAAAACAAAGAACCAGAGTAGGGCTATGGAAGAGTAAGAAAAAAAAAATGTGGATATTAGAAAGATTAAGTACAGAATGAGAAAGATGAAAAAATAGTCCAAAAACACAATACCTTTAAGTTTGGTATAGTTGTGAAGGAGTGGATCAGCAGAAACCATGCATGGCCACCAGGGGTAACCGGACACTTTGGACCACACCAAATCACCGACATTATATTTCAATAGGTGGTCTTTGTCTCTGCCAGTATTTGGACAGGACTCTTTCTTAGGTGCAATCTGAAAATGAACAACAAAAGACATACTAACACATCCAATGAGTACCCCTAAATCCAGCCTTTTATCCAAAGATTAATCAGGTTAGAGGTTTAAAATACACACACACACAGCAGAAAAAGGAGCATGCTTTCAGGGCACCTGGGTGGCTCAACTGATTAAGCATCTGCCTTTGGCTCAGGTCATGATCTCAGTGTCCTGGAATGGAGCCCCGCATTGGCTCCCCGCTCAGCAAGGAGCCTTCTTCTCACTCTCCCTTTGCCCCTTCCTCTCAACTCATGTTCTCGGCCTCTTTCTCTCAAATAAAAAAATAACATCTTAAAAATGGGGGGGGGGGCTGGGTGGCTCAGTCGGTTAATCTGATCTGCATTCAGCTCAGGTCATGATCCCAAGGTCCTGGGATCGAGCCCCACATGGGGCTCCCTGTGTGGTGAGGAGTCTGCTTATCCCCCTCCTTCCTGCTCATGCTCTCAAATAAATAAATAAAATTAAAAAAAAAAAAAAAAAAAAAAGGAGCATGCTTCCCCTGCTATTACTTCAGCAAAATTGTCCCTTGCCCTAACTAAAGAATCAGCATAGTACCTGGCACACACAGTAGGTACTCAACATTATGATGGAGAGCCCTAGGTAAATCTACTTTTTTGGCCTAGCTGATGGTCTTTAACGGTGCTTTATTCACCTGGTCAAAGAATTTTCATGGATTGAATCCATATTCTGACACCCACCCCTCCCCAGCCACACATCTGTCAGCTCTCTGGAGCATGTGCATCACCCAGCATGAGAGGACCCAGAGCGGCAAGGACATCAGGAAGGCTTAGCAGCAAGTCTTGGCCCCATTTGTGATCTGAGTCCTGGGACTCTAAGCCTCAGTTTCTCCACCTCAGAACACATGTCATTTAAGAGGGTGGAGACCTGACCAGGGCCACTGCCACCCCACACCCCTCTCAGTTCTGTCCTCCAGTGGGACAAGCAGAGTTGGCTTGACTCCTGGCCTCCTTGTGAGTGTGAACTCCTGAGCTTTCCCCTAGAAGCTCTACATATGTAGTCAAGTTGCTGAACTTGTCTGGACTTCAGTTTCCTCATCTGTAAACCAACAACAGCAGCTCTAAAATCTCAGTAATTGTTAAAAAGTTCAATGTGCATGCTAGGAAGGGCTGGCACAGAGCAGCCACGTTATGCTGATTCCTCCACAGCATCCCGGCTTTACATTCTGTGCCATCTAAGCCACATGGCAGCCCCATGAAGATGAGTGGTATCACCCCCACTCTGAAGATGGAGGGTCAAAATTCAGGTATCTTGCCCAAGTTTTCACAAAACCAGGCAGCAGAGCTAGGAATCACTTGCACTGGCCTCCTCCCCTATGAAAGAGTGAGGTCCCCCACAACCATGGGCACTTCAAAAACCCAGTGCACCAGCCCAGCTCACTAAATTGATCTTTCAAAAAATTCACTGTGGTAGGGGCGCCTGGGTGGCTCAGTCAGTGAAGCTCAGGTCATGATGCCAGGGTCCTGAGATCGAGTCCCACATCGAGCTCCCTGCTTAGCAGGGAGCCTACTTCTCCCCTTCCCTGTCACTCCCCCTGCTTGTGTGTGCTCTCTCTCCCTCTCTCTCTCATTCTGTCAAATAAAATCTTTTTAAAAAATAATTCACTGTCGTAATTACATTAGCAAAAGCTAAACAGTTCCTGAGCACTTAAAGCACTTTTTTTAAACCCTTAAAAATCTTCATTATTTTAACAATTTTAAGGAAACTGTAGCCATTTCCCCTCTTATATGTGAAAACTGTAAATAAAATCCCTCAACTGTAAATTTAAACTAAATATCCCAACTTTGATGATGATTAAATATTCCAACATGAACTAGTTTCAGGTTCCCTTTGTCCACACCTGCAAGGAAGCCTGGAGCTTCAATTAAAGATTAGTGGGCACCAGGCACCTTCCAGATTCTGTTCATACAGACTGTATACAGACTATCAGCCCCTGGCACCCTCCCTGCTTCCTTCTGCCAAGGTCAAAGCTCCGGCTGTATTCTCTGGCCAACAATGATTTAAGTAGTGGGCCATCCTGAGTGCCACTTTAAGATACAGAGACATAAACCACTACCTTCCTTCATTTTAAGTTAAGAGGTTTCCACCCAGTGTTGGATGAGTGAACACTTGCTCAGATGTGTTCAAGTGCTGGGTTCTGCACTGGGAACCTAGAATGTGAAAGTGTAGGACACAGCCCCAGCCGCCAAGGAGGCAGACCATGTGCCAGACACCCTGGTAGAGGAGACAAGTGGACAGTGAACCATGTGGAAGGACAAGAGCACCCCTGCACAACAAAGCTCTGCTTCCCACTCCTCAGATGGTATAAACTGAGGAAGCCCCAAGCTAGGTCCCAACACACCTCCACAATTAGGCTAAAGAAACTGGAGTTGTCTGTCTCTGGAGAGAAGATCCATGAAAACAACAGAGCCTAAAGGTCAAGGGCTGTGGAATTGGCCAGACCCGGGTTTAGAAACTGGTTTACACCTCTCTTTTCATTTTAATCTTGAACACTTAGTTAACCTCCCCAGGCCTCACAACAGACTCAACAGGCTGCTGTGAGGCTTACAGGAGGCAATGTCAGGGTGTCCTGAAGTGGGGGCCTGAACTTGGCCCAGGTGCCACGGTCAGCCATGTGCAGACAGGGGAGTTGGAGAGCAGATGCACAGTGGCCTCTCCTCCCCTCCAGCCGACCCCGCATGCAGAAGCACCCTCCCGTGGTTCCCACATTCAGGGTAAAAGGCTGTTGTACTTGGCCGTACCCTGGCCACAACGCCTCATGGATACCTTTTTATCTGAGGGACTTGAGATCTTGGACACCAGTGCTGCTTCAACAAGACCCTGCTCCAGTAAGGAGTCATATTTTATGCTTCTCTTCCTGCTCCTTCTTGCTTTATTTTCTGGTTTTTGTCCATTTTCTTCTGACTGGGACACAGCAGCAGCACTGTCACCACAAATTGAAGATTCAAAGAGAGGTTTCCCATTCATGTATGTTTTGGTGATCTTCAGCTTAATTTCCGGAGAGCCATTTTTGATAGGGGTGGTGTTAGGCGGTGTCCCAAGTCCTTTCCCTTCCTGGGACTCAAAACGTAATCTGGCATCATGAGCACCAGGTTCTCCATTAAATACACGCGAAGTTAGGTCTTTCAGCTTCTCAGATGGAATAAAGGGAAGTGCATCATGGCCATTAAACTTTTGCATGACCCCCTCCTGCAGACTGGTAGAGAGGTGCGCTTTGCTGAGGAACACAGAACATTCACGATTCACTTCACAGTTCTGAGTCTTTCCATTTGTATTGCCAAGGATTTCTGGTGCCTGCTTCATCTTTATGCACTTAACAACTTTCTGGACAGAAAGAGGACTTCTTTGATGCTAACTTCCATTCAGCCCAGATGCTTCCGTTCTTAGAACACTACAATATTAGAAAAACACAAATAAAAAGAAACATTATGTTTAAGCCTCACACAAGCGTGGCGACACTGCTACAACTTTGGGTAGTCCTTTGTTTTGAGACAATTTACAATATTTCCATAATCATTTGGGTCACAGACGCAGTTCTAATTTCACAAAATGAGACAGAATCACAAAATGATAAAGTTGAAAGGAAAGGAACAGGGATCATTTTTAAGGGGGAGAACACAAAAGAACACAAAAACAGGCATGGAGACACAAGTCGTGCCACCACCACTACCCAGTACCGTGGCCGTGGACACTTGCTTCAGTTAGCTCAATCACTATTGAATGGGGAGATCACCATTGATGCATGTGCCTGAGGCAGCTCACACAAAGCCAGGCCTTCGGGGGCACCTACAGGGCTCAGATGGTTCAGCGTCTGCTTTTGGCTCAGCACATGGTCCAGGTTCCTGGGATGGAGCCCGGAGTCTGGCTCCCTGCTCAGCAAGGTGTCTGCTTCTCTCTCTCCCTCTCCCCCCCGCTTGTGCACACTCTCTCTCTTAAATAAATAAAAATTTAAAAAAAACAACAAAGACAGGCCTTTGTAAAAGGACAGAGGGAAGAGCACAAAACAAAATTTCTCTGGTCACAGCTGAGGACTCCCAGGCAGAGGGGTTCAGCGACACACCCATGGTTACTAATCAGCACAGCTGATAACCAGATCTCCCAAAGGCTGGCACACCATTAGTTCCAGACTGATGCTGGTGCCTGGGGAGGAGGGGGGCGCGGTTTACAAAGTGAGAAAACAGCCCGAGTCAGTCCTGGTTTATGCTCAGGCTAACCTCCCTTGTCCACCCCTTCCTGGCCCAGGCCCAAAATTAAATGCTATGACAAGAAGTACTGTAGTAATGGCAAATTTTATTTAGCTATGTCCTGAAGATTAACTAGCAAGGTCAACACTGCTGAGTCATAATGTGCACTACTTACAATGTGCCCTGCTGGACGCTTGAGGCCTAAGGGCAGAAGGGGGCAGCTTTAGGAAGACCCCCCTCAGGCTACATGGGATAATCAGGGGCTTTACTGTATAACTTTAGTCTCTACTTGGGGACACCCAGTGAAGGCACCAAAACCCAAAGGTCAGCTAGGAACAAGGAACCGGCAGGCACCCATTCCAGCTGGGAAGATTCACCAAGACTGCACTAGGACAGCCACCAAGGAGACCCCTCCCAGAAGGCAGCGCCAGCAGCATCGGACACCAGCGAGAAGCTGAGAATACAGAGCAGAGAGGTGCACACATGTACAGCAGCACTTCAGCTGTGGAAGACTCTGCTCCCCAGGGACACTTAGCACTGTCTGGAAACATTTTCTGATTATTACCTCTGGGGAGCTGCTACTGACAGCTACTGGGAAGGGTCAAGAAGCCTGTTACACACTGGCCAGCCCCCACAACAACGAATTACTTGGTTGAAAATGCCAAGAGTGTGGAGGCGGAGAAAGCTCAAGTGCAGCCATGGGGGCCAGACTTTGGCACCTGCAGTTTCCGCACAGACCTCAGTGGAGACCCAGGAAGAAAGAGCAAACTCAACAGCCCAAGTTCCAGTTTAGCTTCACATGCACTAAACGCCTTCTAGCACCAGAACACATAGAAGAGTACGTGCTTTCACTCACACAGTATTTTTTTTTTAAGGTAAATTATTCCAGCTCATGTCAGATTAACTTGGCAAAAATATAAAAAACAACTACCTGAAGACACAAAGACCAAAAGCAGGAAGAAAACAAATGGGAGTCAGCTCCTGGAAGAAAGGAGCAGTGCCAGAACATCCTGGCTTTCAGTTTTGTTCTTAAAGAAGTTCGAGGCAATGGGAACAGCTGTACAAGAACTTCTAAGGGCGCCTGGGTGGTTCAGTCGGCTCAGCCTCTGCCTTTGGCTCAGGTCATGATCCCGGGGTGCTGGAACAGAGCCCCATGTCAGGCTCCCTCAGCGGGGAGCCTGCTTCTCCCTCTCCTTTTATATCCCTGCTCAAGCTCTCTCTTGCTCTCTATCTCAAGTAAATAAATAAAATCTTTAACAACAACAACAAAAAAGTACAACTTGTAACAGAAGAGAGCCATTGAAGAGGAGCCCCAAATTCTGCATATAAACTATGCCCAAATTCCAGGCTGACACATATATGTGATAGAGTACAAGTAGCCCAGTTTATAAAATAACTGAAACAAGACTCCAGCTACTGGACAAAAAAAAACAAACCAAAACACCACTTTAAGATCAAAACCACAATGAGATCCTACCTCACATCTAGTACGATGGTTAATCTCAAAAAAAACATGAAATAACCAGTGTTGGTGAGGATATGCAATGTTGGTGGGAGTGCAAAATGGTGCAGCCACCACGGAAAATAGAATGGAAGTCCCTCGCAAAATTAAAAATAGAACTACCCTATGACCCAGCAATTCCACAGCTGGGCATGTACCCCAAAGAACTAAAAGCAGGGTCTCCAAGAGGTGTTTACACACCCATGTTCACTGTAGCATGAGTCAGAGCAGCTAAGACAGGAAAGCACCCAAGTGTCTATAAACCAATGAATGGAGAAGCAAAAGGGTGTCCATCCACAGGATGGAATGTTCCTCAGCCTTAAACTGGAAGGGGACTCTGACACCGACCACCACATGGAGGAACCTACAGGACACTGTGCTCAGTGGAGGAAGCCAGACACCAAGGCCAAATACTGATGATTCCACTTACATGAGGTCCCTGGAGGAGGCAGATCTATGGAGGCAGAAGGTAGATGGTGGGAACCAGGGGCCAGGGTGGGGGAAGGAGGAGGAATAGGAACTAAGTGTTTGATGGGTGTAAGAGTTTCAGATTCACAAGACAAAGAGTTCTGGGGATAGACGGTGGGGACATAACAGTGTGAATGTACTTAATACCACTTAACAATACACTTGAAAATACTTAAGACGGGCACCTGGTTGGCTCAGTGGGTTAAAGCCTCTGCCTTCGGCTCAGGTCATGATCCTAGGGTCCTGGGATGGAGCCCCACATCGGGCTCTCTGCTCAGTGGGGAGCCTGCTTTCCCTCTCTCTCTGCCTGCCTCTCTGCCTACTTGTGATCTCTGTCTGTCAAATAAATAAAGTCTTTAAAAAAATACTTAAGTTTTACATTACGTGTAGTTTAACAGAATTTTTTTTAAAAAACCATCCTCTTGGGGCGCCTGGGTGGCTCGGTGGGTTAAAGCCTCTGCCTTCGGCTCAGGTCATGATCCCAGGGTCCAGGAATCGAGCCCCGCATCGGGCTCTCCTCTCATCGGGGAGCCTGCTTCCTCCCTCTCTCTCTGCCTGCCTCTCTGCCTACTTGTGATCTCTGTCTGTCAAATAAATAAATAAATAAAATCTTTTTTAAAATAAATAAAAATAAAAAAAATAAAAAACCACCCTCAAGGGAAACATAACAGAATCCAGAGTGTCTATAGCATATCATTACAATATCCAGGATTCACCAAAAACTACTAAATATATGAAGAAACACAGAAACCACACAACCCATCCCTGAAATGGCCCAAATATTAAAATTCAGCAGATTAGAATTTTAAAGGATGTTTTTTAACCATGCTCAAGAACATAAAGGAAAATATGCTCATAATAAAATAATAAATTGGAAATAGTAAAAAAGAAATCAAAACCATAAAAAAAGAACCAAATGAAAAAAATTTTTTTAAGTTTTTTTTTGACAGACAGAGATCACAAGTAGGCAGAGAGGCAGGCAGAGAGAGAGAGAGGAGGAAGTAGGCTCCCCAATGAGCAGAGAGCCCAATGTGGGGCTGGATCCCAGGACCCTGCGATCATGACCCGAGCCGAAGGCAGAGGCTTTAACCCACTGAGCCACCCAGATGCCCCTCAAATGAAATTCTATAATCTAAAAGTAGTATACCTGAAATCAGAAAGTCTTTGGATGGGCATGATAACATATTAGATATGAGTCAGGAAACTTGAAATTAGATTGGTTAAAAATATATATATACATATATATATGTATATATACACATACACAGATTGGTAAAAATTCTCTTGTCTAGGGGAGAGGGGTGGGGGGTTGGGTGAGCCTGGTGGTGGGTATTAAGGAAGGCACGTATGCATAGAGCACTGGGTGTGGTACATAAACAATGAATCTTGGAACACTGAAAAAAAATTAAATAAAAAAAATAAATGAACAGGGGCACCTCGGTGGCTCAGTGGGTTAAAGCCTCTGCCTTCAGCTCAGGTCATGTTCCCAGGGTCCTGGGATGGAGCCCGGCATTGGCATCGAGCCTCCCTGCTCAGTGGGGAGCCTGCTTCCTCCTCTCTCTGCCTGCCTCTCTGCCTACTTGTAATCTGTCTTTCAAACAAATAAATAAAATCTTAAAAAAAAAAATAAATGAACAAATTCACAACTAAAAAAAAAAATTATCTAGTCTAAAAAACAAAAAATGATGAAAGAAAGAAAGCAAGCCTCAACAATCTATAGACCTATATCAAAAGGTCTGGTTTCCCACTCCCACCCAGAAGGAGACAAGGGAAAGAATCAGACAGAAAAAATATTGAGGAAAAGGGAGCTAGAAATATTTCCCAAATTTGGTGAGATATAATTTTACAGATCCAAAAAATGCAGCATGATAAATATAAAAGAACCCACACCCAAGTGCACCTCAGTCAAAATGCTGAAAAAGGTAGGTAAAGAGAAAACCTTGGGGTGCCTGGGTGGCTCAGTGGGTTAAAGCCTCTGCCTTCGGCTCAGGTCATGATCCCGGGGTCCTGGGACCCAGCCCCGAATCGGGCTCTCTGCTCTGCGGGGAGTCTGCTTCTCCCTCTCTCTCTGCCTGCCTGTCTGCCTACTTGTGATCTCTGTCAAATAAATAAATAAAATCTTTTTTAAAAAAATTTTTAAATAAAATTTAAAAAAAAAAAAAAAAAGAAGGGGCACCTGGGTGGCTCTGTGGGTTAAAGCCTCTGCCTTCGGCTGAGGTCATGATCCCAGGGTCCTGGGATCGAGTCCTGCATCAGGCTCTCTGCTCCGCAGGGAGCCTGTTTCCTCCTCTCTTTCTGCCTGCCTCTCTGCCTGCTTGTGATATCTGTCTGTCAAATAAATAAATAAAATCATTAAAAAAAAAAAGAAAACCTTGGGGTGCCTGGGTGGCTCAGTGGGTTAAAGCCTCTGCCTTTGGCTCAGGTCATGATCTCAGGGTCCTGGGATCGAGCCCCGAATTGGGCTGTCTGCTCAGCAGGGAGCCTGCTTCCTCCTCTCTCTGCCTACCTGTGATCTCTGTCAAATAAATAAATAAAATCTTAAAAAAAAAAAAAAAAGAAAACCTTAATAGCAGTCAAAAGAGAAAGAGACCTATTACATATAAAAACAATGATATGGATGATCACTCACTTCTCATAAAAAACAGAGGCTATAAGACAGTGACATGACATGTTTTGAGTAATGGAAGAAAAAAAACCTGTCCATGTGGAACTGGAGATCCAGAAAAAATATCCTTCAAGAATGAAGGAAAAGGGCACCTGGGTGGCTCAGTCAGTTAAGCATCTGCCTTTGGCTCAGGTCAAAATCCCCCAGTCCTAGGACTGAGTCCTGCATCTGGCTCCCTGCTCAGCAGGGAGTCCACTTCTCCCTCTCCCTCTCTCTGCCTCTCTCCCCTGTTCATGCTCTCTCTCTCTCTCATTCTATTTCATATAAATAAAATCTTTTAAAAAAGGAAAAGAATGAAGGCAAAATACATTATTTTTTTAAAGATTTTATTTATTTATTTATTTGACAGAGAGAGAGCGAGCACAAGATGGAGGGTAGCAGGCAGGAGGGAGAAGCAGGCTCCCCACAGAGCAGGGGGAGCCCGATGTGGGACTCGATCCCAGGACCCCGGCATTATGACCTGAGCCAAAGGCAGTCGTTTAACCGACTGAGCCACCTAGGTGCCCAAAATACATTTTTTAAAAGATTTTATTTATTTGAGAGAGACAAAGAGGGCATGAGAAGAGGAAGAGGCCAAGGAAGAGGATGAAGCAGACTCCCCATTGAGTGGGGAGCCCAACATGGGGCTTTATCCTACGACTCCAAGATCATTACCTGAGCCGAAGTCAGAGGCTTAAATGACTGAAAGCCACCCAGGGACCTCAGCAAAATGCTATTTTAAAAGAGATACAAAATATTTAAAGTTAACAGCAGATTTATACAAGACATACTAAAGGAATTTCTTCAGGTTGAAGAGAAATAAGATCAGACTAAAACCTGGATCTTTAAGAAGAAATGGAAGGCACCAGAAATGTTGAATATACTGGTAAACATAAAAGACTATTTGTTTGGGGGCGCCTGGGTGGCTCAGTGGGTTAAAGCCTCTGCCTTCGGCTCAGGTCATGATCCCGGGGTCCTGGGACCCAGCCCCGAATCGGGCTCTCTGCTCTGCGGGGAGTTTGCTTCTCCCTCTCTCTCTGCCTGCCTGTCTGCCTACTTGTGATCTCTGTCAAATAAATAAATAAAATCTTTTTTAAAAAAATTTTTAAATAAAATTTAAAAAAAAAAAAAAAAAGAAGGGGCACCTGGGTGGCTCTGTGGGTTAAAGCCTCTGCCTTCGGCTGAGGTCATGATCCCAGGGTCCTGGGATCGAGTCCTGCATCAGGCTCTCTGCTCAGCAGGGAGACTGCTTCCCCCTCCCCCTCCGCTTGCCTCTCTGCCTACTTGTGATCTGTCAAATAAATAAAAAAAGACTATTTGTTCTTAAGTTTAAAATTCATGTAACTAAAGCAAAATCTGTAAGATTATGGGGACTATAACTTGTTACAATATATATGACAACTGTAGCATGGGAAAGGAAGTAAATAAATCTAGACAGTTGCAATAATCTTACATTTCAGTGAGTAGTGTAATAACTCTAAGTAGAGCATGATGAGTTACGTGTGCAAACCACAACCCTAGTTAGGGTAGCTGCTAAGAAAATAATGCTAAGGGGCGCCTGGGTGGCTCAGTGGGTTAGGCCTCTGCCTTTGGCTCAGGTTGTGATCTCAGAGTCCTGGGATCAAACCCCGTATTGGGCTCTCTGCTTGGCGGGGAGCCTGTTTCCTCTCTCTCTGCCTGCCTCTCTGCCTACTGTGATCTCTCTCTCTGCCAGATACATAAATAAAATCTTAAAAAATAATAATAATAAAAATGCTAAGAAGCAGAGCTAATAGATAAAAGAGTTTAGCTGCCAAGAGTTAAATCTTGGGACGTTTCACACAAAAATTCCGGTTTCTGGCTTCTCTTAGAATGTACCCAGGGTCACAAGGCTATAAGTCATGGAGCCAGGATTTGATCCCAAGCCTAGGTTCATGTGAATCACAACCTGTGTGTGAACCACACTTTCAAGATTGGTTGTTCCTGGGGCGCCTGGGTGGCTCCGTGGGATAAGTCTCTGCCTTCCGTTCAGGTCATGATCTCAGGATCCTGGGATGGAGCCCCATATTGGGCTCTCTGCTCAGCGGGGAGCCTGCTTCCCTCTCTCTCTGCCTGCCTGTCTACTTGTGATCCCTCTGTCAAATAAATAAAAATAAAATCTTAAAAAAAAAAAAAGATTGGTTGTTCCTGTTGGTATTTTCAAGTTTCTTTTAAATCCTTAAATATATTAAATATAATTGTCTTAAATATGTAGACTTTGCAAGTCTGTTTTTACTACTGGGTTTTATTTGTTTTTTTCATTTATGGTGCTTTTTCTTTGTGTGTTTTGTCTCTTTTCCCTACTAATCTGACTGTGGGCTGCTTATTTCCCCGGATTCTACTTATGAGAACTCTAAGGCACGGGGCCCTCCAGAGATGATTGGCCTCCATAGCAGTGAAAGACACTGACCACTTAGTTTTATCTAAGAGTCTGTTAACAAAGTAATGCCAATAAATTAGAAAATCTTACACTTTGTCTAGCATTTCAAGAAAAACACAAAACCTAACCAAGGGGTAGAAAACCTGAAAAGCCCAATAACCACAGAAGAAAAGCCCAGAGAATTTCACTGGCTACTCTTAGCAATTGTTCTTATGCTGAAGAAGGGAGTTAAGTTTTTCAGTGTAGAAAAGTACAAAGCACAACAGGATAAAATCCATCACTCCCAAATGACAGTATGTTAGCATTTTGCCACATTTGCTTCAAGTCTGTTTTATATGGGGGGTGGGGGGGTAGAGAACTCCAGATAGCAGCCACTATGAATTAAGTTTGTTTTTTTTTTTTAAGATTTATTTATTTGTCAGATAGAGAGCACAGGAGCGAGCACAGGCAGACAGAGTGGCAGGCAGAGGCAGAGGGAGAAACAGGCTCACTGCCGAGCAAGGAGCCCGATGTGGGACTCGATCCCAGGACGCTGGGATCATGACCTGAGCCGAAGGCAGCCGCTCAACCAACTGAGCCACCCAGGCGTCCCTGAATTAAGTATTTAATGCTTACTGTGCAGTCGTCAGACTGCCTCCCACCAACAAAATGCCTTTGGCAGCTTGCCGGGGGGTTTTGTGTTCTCACAACACTGTGAGGCAGGTGCTGAGATTCCATTTCACAGGTGCAGGGACTATGACACCCAAGCCATAAAGCTGGAAGGCAGGGGAGCAGCAGCAGTCTAGCCCCAGGTACTGCCTCCCAGAGGTCTGGGTTTGAGGAGTGAATAAATAAAACAAAGATGAAGTCGGCCTGCTCTTGAAGCATAAGTTCCATTGTCTCCCTCAGGGACAATTCCCATCTCAAATTCACCATGCATCCCTCCAGTCTATGGTATATATCCACTAACAGAATTGTTTCACGGGGTTTGTGTTTCTATAAATGCTATCATGCTACACCTTCATTCTGCAACTTAATCAATGTATCTTTACTTCCCCACGTTGATATATGAGTGGAGCTGTCCTTTCAATTGCCGTGTATTATGCATCACACAAATATATCATTCCTGTCACTCCAAGAACACTGGGGCACCTGGCTGGCTCAGCTGGAGAAGCATGTGACTCTTGACCTTGGGGTCCTGCATTCAATTCCCACACTGGGTATAGATTACTTAAATTAAAAAACAAACAAACAAACAAAAACTTTAAATTACTCTAAGACAGAAAATAATGAAAAGTTTCTGAAAACTTAGAAGGCTGGCATAACTCTTACCAAAACCAGAAAAAAGAGTCCAAAAAAGAGCTATGGACCATGAGCACTAAAAAAATACTATAAATAATATTACAAAACAGAAGTAAATCAAACTTAGACGTTACTACACTAAAATAAGATACCAAAGAAGATCTACCCCAAAATTATGATTCAATTATCAGGACCTCTATTAATGTTACATCATCATGTTAACACATTACAGGAGATTTCTGATGAAGGTGGTCAAATTCTTTTTAAAGAAAAAAGTTAGCTATATCACCTAATTCAAAGCAGTTCTCCAGGCCCAGAAATGAAAAGGAAACAGCAATTGGCCTCATAGGGCAGAGACTGCCAGGGGCACTATATTCATGTCAGGCTCCATGCTCTGGGAGGAGTCTGCTTGTCTCCCCTCCCTCTGCCCTCCCTCTCCCGCTCTCTCAAATAAATAAATTGTTTTAAAAAACGAATCTAGGGACACCTGGGTGGCTAAGTTGATTAAGCTCCTGCTAAGGCTCAGGTCAGGACTCCAGGGTCCCGGGATCAAGTCCTGCATCAGGCTCCTTGCTCAGCAGGGAGCCAGCATCTCCCTCTGCCTGCTGTTCCCCCTGCTTGTGCTTTCTCTCTCTCTCTCCTTCTGACAAATAAATAAAATCTTTTTAAAAAATGAACCTAGCAGGGCACCTGGGTGGCTCAGTGGGTTAAAGCCTCTGCCTTCGACTCAGGTCATGATCCCAGGGTCCTGGGATCAAGCCCCACATTGGGCTCTCTGCTCAGCAGGGAGCCTGCTTCCTCCTCTCTCTCTGCCTGCCTCTCTGCCTACTTGTGATCTCTGTCTGTCAAATAAATAAATTTAAAAATCTTAAAAAAAAAAAAAAAAAGGGATCTTCTATGGGACACCTGGTGGCTCAGCCAGTTAAGCATCTGCCTTCCGCTTAGGTCATGATCCCGGGGTCCTGGGATCGAGTCCCCTATTGGGCTCCTTGCTCAGTGGGGAGTCTGCTTCTCCCTCTGCCTGCTGCTCCTCCTGCTCATTCTCTCTGACAAATAAATAAATAAAATCTTTTTTAAAAATCATCTTCTGTGAAAGACAATGTCAAGAGAATGAGAAGACAAACCACAGACTGAGAGAAAAGATTTGCAAGTGACATATCTGATAAAAGGTTGTTATCAAAACATAAAAAGAACTCTTAAAACTCAACAATAAGGGGCACCTGGGTGGCTCAGTTGTTTGAGTGTCTGCATTAGGCTCAGGTCATGATCTCTAGGTCCTCCGAT
The DNA here is from genome assembly GCA_003697995.1 of Taxidea taxus jeffersonii. Taxonomy (NCBI): domain Eukaryota; kingdom Metazoa; phylum Chordata; class Mammalia; order Carnivora; family Mustelidae; genus Taxidea; species Taxidea taxus. The sequence continues at coordinate 144,298 of ML106474.1, forward strand.
CAAGCCCCGCACCGGGCTCCCTGTTCAGTGGGGAGTCTACTCTCCATCTCTCTGTTCATGCCCTCTCAAATAAATAAATAGTCTTTAAAAAAAAACAAACAAACAGGGGCGCCTGGTTGGCTCAGTGGGTTAAGCCTCTGCCTTCGGCTCAGGTCATGATCTCAGGGTCCTGGGATCAAGCATCAGGCTCTCTGCTCAGCGGAGAGCCTGCTTCCCTTCCTCTCTCTCTGCCTGCCTCTCTGCCTACTTGTGATCTCTGTCTGTCAAATAAATAAAATCTTTAAACAAAAAAACAAAAAACCCTCAACAATAAGAAAATAAACCACCCAATGAAAACATGGGCCAAAGATCTTGAAACCAAAGAAGAAATACAGATGTCAAATAAGCATATGAAAAGATGTGCCACATCATAGGTCATCAGGAAAAGGCAAGTTAAAATGAGATATAACTCCGCACCTATCAGAATGGCCAAAATCCGGAGCACTGACAACACCACATGCTGGTGTGCATGTGGAGCAAGAACTCTCACTCACTGCTGGTGGGAATGCAAAATGGTCCAGCCACTTTGTAATATAATTTGGTGGTTTCTTACAAAACTAAATATATTCTTACATTAAGATCTAACAATCCTATTCCTTGGTATTAACCCAAAGGAATTAAAAACTTACATCCACATGAAAACCTGCACATGGGTGTTTATACCGGCTTTTACTCATAATTGCCAAAACTTGGAAACAACCAAGATGTCCTTCAGTAGATGAATGGATAAACTGTGGACCATCCAGACAACAGAATATTATTCACACTAAAAAGAAATGAGCTACCTTGGCCCTTGGGTGGCTCAATCAGTTGGGCATCTGTCTTTGGCTCAGGTCATGATCCCAGGGTCCCAGGATTGAGTCCCGTATTGGGATCCTTGCTCAGTGGAGACTCTGCTTCTCCCTCTACCCTTTCCCCATGCTCGTGATCTCTCTTTCTCTCAAATAAATAAATAAAATATTTTTAAAAAAGAGAGAAAGGGGGGCGCCTGGGTGGCTCAGTGGGTTAAAGCCTCTGCCTTCGGCTCAGGTCATGATCCCAGGGTCCTGGGATCGAGCCCCACATCGGGCTCTTTGCTCTGCATGGGGCCTGCTTCCTCCTCTCTCTCTGCCTGCCTCTCTGACTACTTGTGATCTCTGTCTGTCAAATAAATAAATAAATCTTTAAAAAAAAAAAAAAAAAAGAGAGAGAGAAAGGGGCGCCTGGGTGGCTCAGTGGGTTAAGCTGCTGCCTTCAGCTCAGGTCATGATCCCAGGGTCCTGGGATCGAGTCCCGCATCGGGCTCTCTGCTTGGCAAGGAGCCTGCTTCTCCCCTCCCCTCTCTGCCTGACTCTCTGCCTACTTGTGTAATCTCTGTCAAATAAATAAATAAAATCTTTAAAAAAAAAAAAAAGAGAGAGAGAGAAAGAAGCAAAGAAAGGAACAAAGAAAGGAAGTAAGGAGCTATCAAGCCATGAAAAGACATGGAAGAACTTTAAAAGCATATCATTTAAGAAAAGACTACAAACTGCATGATTCCAACTCTAGGACATTCTAGAAAAGGCAAAAAACAAACAAACAAACAAACAGTAAAAAGATCAGTAGTTGCTAGGAGAGGGGGATGAAAAGGCAGAACACAGAGGACTTTTACAGCAGAACTGCTCTGTATGATACTGCAATGGTGGATACCTGTCATTACACATTTGTCCAAAACCACAGAATGTACAACAACAAGTGAACCCTGATGTAAATTATGAACTTTGGGGATTATGCCACAACTCCTAAGTTGTACAGGGGTACCACTCTGGGGGAGAATGTTGAACACAGGGGACACTAAGCATATGCGGGGGCAGAGGATATACAGGAAATCTCTGTACCTTCCCCTAAATCTTGCTGTGAATCTAACACTGTTCCAAAAAAGTTAATCTTGCCCATCTAAAAGAATTTAAAGCAGAGACTCAAACAGATATTTGTACTCCAACAAAGACAGCAGCATTATTCATAATATCTAAAAAATGGAAGCAATCCAAGTTTCTATCAACAGAGGAATGGACCAACAAAATATGGTATATACATACGAAAGAAATTACAGCCTTAGAGAGTAATAAATTCCTACATGCTACAACATGGATGGACCTTGAAAACATTATGCTAGGTGAAAGAAGCCAGTTGTAAAAGGACAAATACTGTATGATTCCACCTATATGAAGTACCTAGAGTAATCAAGTTCATAGAGACAAAAAGTAGAATGCTGGTTGTAAGAGAACGGGAGGAGGAATGGGGAGTTAGTGTTTAATGAGGACAGAGTTTCAGTTTGGGAAGATGAAAAGGTTCTGCAGATGGATGATGGTAATGCTTACACAGCAGTGTGAATGTACTTAATACCACTGAACTGCACACCTAAAAATGGCTAAAATGGTAAATTTTAAGTTATGTATATGTTGCCATCAAAAAAAGAAATGATACTCTGCCCCCAGGGAGCTTTCACTCCAATGGAGTTCTTTTTTTTTTTTTTTAAGATTTTATTTATTTATTTGTCAGAGGGAGAGAGAGCAAACAAGCACAGGCAGACAGAGTGGCAGGCAGAGGCAGAGGGAGAAGCAGGCTCCCTGCCGAGCAAGGAACCAGATGTGGGACTCGATCCCAGGACGCTGGGATCATGACCTGAGCCAAAGGCAGCCACTTAACCAACTGAGCCACCCAGGCGTCCCTCCAATGGAGTTCTAGGAGAGACTACAGAGGATGGGGGAAAGGCAATTTCAAAGGCATACTGATGGAAATTTTTCCAGAGATGAAAAGAAATCATGTATTCAGAATCAAAGAGCACCCGGGGTTCTGAGCAAGATAAATTAAAAAATATTTAGATACATCATATTGAAACTAAAGAACATGAAGGATAAAAAGAAAATCTTAAAACCCATAAAGAATAAGCTAACTGCCAGACTCAGCATAAGAAACAGTAGCTCAGACCCTTGTTTGCCTCAACAGAGAGGTGTACATGGTGGAGTCTGTTAAGTGTTAAGGGAAAATAATTTCCCATTGAAATTACCGTTCAAGGGTGCCTGGGTGGCTCAGTCATCTGCCTTCAGTTCAGGTCACAATCCCAGAGTCCTAGGATCGAGCCCCACATCGGGCTCCCTGCTTGGCGAGAAGCCTGTTTCTCCCTCTCCTTCTGCTCATGTTCCCTCTCTCCCTGTCTCTCTCTCTCTCTCTCTCTAATAAATAAATAAATAATCTTAAAAACAAAAAAAAAAGGGACGCCTGGGTGGCTCAGTTGGTTAAGCAGCTGCCTTCGGCTCAGGTTATGATCCCAGCGTCCTGGGATCGAGTCCCACATCGGGCTCCTTGCTCAGCGGGGAGCCTGCTTCTCCCTCTGCCTCTGCCTGCCATTCTGTCTGCCTGTGCTCACTCTCTCTGACA